>JAQZBX010001768.1:0-78804 GCA_029593785.1 Cabassous unicinctus | reverse complement strand
TTTAAAGATTTATTTATTTTATTTATCCCCCCTTGCTGCTTGTGCTGCTGTGTCCATTCGCTGCGTGTCTTCTCTGTGTCTGCTTATCTCCCCCTTGCTATGAGGTCTTGCCGCATCAGCCCACGGCGCCGCGCGAGCTGGCCTGCCCTCACAAGGAGGCGCCGGGAAGCGAACCCGGGGCCTCTCATATGATAAACGGGTGCTCTATCCATTGCGCCACACCTGCTTCCTGCGGTGAGGTTGCTGCATCAGCCCACCGCACCGCTCAGGCCGGCGTGCCCTCACAAGGAGGCCTCGGGACGCGAACCCGGGCCTCCCATATGGTAAATGGGGGCTCTATCCACTGAGCCACACCTGCTTCCCTTTAACTGTTCTTAAGATTATACTTTAGCCCACCGAATTTACAAATCAATAGTTGAAGTTGTGCCCAACCGTCTCTTCCTCCCCTGTTTTGGGAAGTGGAGCTTCTAATTCCAGCCACATGATAGCTCCCAAGGCGGCTTGTGCTGCCAGTGGAGGATGGGCACTGGCCTCCGGGGTGTGGAGTGCTCTACTTATGGATCTTCTCTGCAGATGGGCAGTCTCCTCCTTCCAATCTTTCAAGGATGTTGCAGGATGTTCTTCTGGTCTCCTGGAGACCCCAAACAGGTGCTTTAGATAGCTCTGGGTGATTACTAACTGCCCTGTAGCATGAGCTGACTCTAGGAACTCCTTACTTTGCTGCCATCTTCCTGGTTGTCCCCTCCCCTATATTTTCAATGTAACATTTATGTATTTTAAAGCTTCTTTAGGAATAAAAATAAAATTTTTAAAATGAATTTGTGAATGGTTCCTCCTTTTCTACAGAACTGGAATAGTATGTGTAAACATTGGCATTTGTTCCTTGAATATTTCACACAATGCACCAGAAAAAAAATGCTCTTAATCTCAATCCATGTCCCTGTATGTGTGAACCCATTGTAAATGGGACCTTTTGAAGATGTTATTTTAAGTTAAGGTTTGGCCAACTAAATCAGGAAGAGTCTGCTACACCTCTTTTTCTATTGTGTGTATGTTTCCATTCTGTTAGCCCAGGGGGAAGATGTTTGGTCTAATGAAAAGGCCTGATCATACCTTAAACCTAGAAAGTGGGAACAAGCAGCTCCAGCTGCTTGTGAGGGTATGCATTTCCACCTGAGATGTATAAATACTCCACCCTCAGACAGTACAGGTGGCTCTCTCCTCCAACACAAAGCGCAGAACTGCCATCCAATGGCTCTGACTTGAGCAGAGCAGTTTGGTCTCCCGGGAAGACAGGCCATGATGGGATCTCTTCCCCTGCTCTTTTGGACCCTTTGTGCTATGTAAGTAATAAAGTAGTCATTTGCTGAAAGTTTCTGTTGTTCCTATGATGTACTATGTAGCAACTCACTCCACAGCATTTTAATTTGGTTTACTGGAGGATTTATTGAGAGAAAGTCACAGGAAGGAGGGAAGTTGAAGGTAAATGGAACATGGTAAAGAAATGAGAGGACATATCCATGTCACCAGAAAGCCAAGGAAGCCCGTGGCTAGCCAGCCTGCCAGAATGCTCCTGATCCCAGAAGAAAGCAAGCCTAATAGCTTCCAAAGCCATAAGACAATAAATTCCCATTGTTTAAGACAACACATTGTGTAGTATTTGTCATAGCAGCTAAGAAACTTAGCCAGGAAACAGACATGGTATCCATGAAGTCATTTGGCTTCTATGTGGAGAAGAATGTTTACTACATGCAATGTATCTTGAATGGTTATAGGGACACTTTGCATTTTCTAGTTCTGCTTGAGCCAGTTTTGTTACACTAACTATTTCTTGGAATTTGTCCATTAAGCTGAATTTTCATATTTCTTGTCACGAAATTGCTTATAATATAACATTATTATTTTGAACATCCATAGTTTGTTCTCCTACATTTCAGAGTTTGGTAATTTGTGAATCTTTTTTCTTGATCATGTAAATCAAAAGTTTGCCAAATTTATCTCATTTTTTCTTTTCCAAAGAATCAACTTCTGGCTTTTTTGAGCCTTTCTGTTGACTATTTATTTCTATTTCATCAATTTTTGTTATCATTATTTTCATCTACTATTTTGGGAGAACTATTTCAACTTTTCTTTCTCTATTTCTTAAAATTGTTGGCTCATAAAATTTCAGCCTATCTTCTTTACTAATATATGCTTTCGAGGCTGTAATTTTATTTCTAAATATTGCTCTCTATACAATTTCCCAAGTTTTAATATGTAGTATTTTCATTATTACTGAATTATAAGTATATTCTAATTTCCATTATGATTTTTCCCTTAGTGCATTGGTTATACAAAACATGTTTCTTATGGATTTGTAGATTAAATACGTTGAAGTCATAGGAAATTCTCTATAAGCTCACAGTTTTTTGATTTATGATAGATTTGCTTTATAGTTTTTATGGTAATTTTTAATAAATGTTCTCTGTGTGATTCTGCAGTTGTTGGCTACAGTGCATAAAAATTTAAAATCATTACAACTTACAGGTTCAATTTTGAAGAAGGGTATGATGGGGATTTTCTCTATTAAATATCAAGACATTAAAAATTTTTTATTAATATTTATGAAATTAAATAGGAATGGGCACAAAAGAAGAGAAAGCTCAGAAACAGATGCAGGCATATAAAGCAACTTGGTATATGATAGTGTAGACATTATAAATCCATGGCAAAACAGTGCGCTACTTAATAAAATTGCTGGGACATTAGGTTTAATACAGAGAGAAGTAAGATTTGAACCCTACCTCACAACATTTGCAAAAGAGATTTCAGATAAAGATCTAAATCTAAACAGTGTAATGTAAAAATTTGATGAAGCATATATAGGCTAATATGTCATTTTCTAGGGTGGTATTTTTTTAAGTAAGACACTATATGAAGAAATCTTTAATGTATTTATGAGTGCATATAAATGTAAAAGTATAACAATGTAAACAAGAGACCACTAATGTAGGTAAAACAATGACCTCTAAGGAGAGAGGTAGAGAGGATAAAGAGAAGAGGAAGGGAAGCTTCAAGTATGTAAATTTTATTTCCTTAAAATACATTGGCAAATTCATATACTGTAAAATGTTAATATTAGTTAAACCTGGTTGGTCGGTCCATGGAGGTGTGTTACATTATTTTCTGTATCTTTCAATGTGGTAAAAATATTTCATAATTTGAAAAAATTGATTGAGAAGTATAAACCTGTTTTGTAAATTGTACCAGATGCCTCAAACCAAATCAATTATTTTTTAATGGTTACTTGTATACAATATTTTTGTTCCTAGTGCATTCACATTGAGTTTTCCAGCTGTTACCCCAGAAAAAGATGATAATCATCAACAGCTGCAGCATTACCTTTGAATTATGAGAGTGTCAATGTAATATATTATAATAACAGTTCACACAGAAATGGCAATTTACCTAAATGATGGTGGTTTGGTATGGCTTTAAAATTGAAATTTGGCATTCTGCCAAGATAGTAACACATTTGTAGTACTCTGGTCAAAAACATGTTCAATGTATAAAAAGCTCACTAAAACAAAACTTACAAAACAGATATAATCAAGGGTTTGATAGTACCAAGACAAACTGCAATCAAAGATTTTTTTTTATTATAAAGATAAAACATAGCTCAATTTACTGAGCCCTCAATATGTGCCAGGCAAAATGCCAAGCATTTTATATACATTATCTTATATATGACCACACTAGCCCTAGGAAGTACAATTATTACCCACTTAACTAATGGGGAAACTGAGGCTTAGTATTCCAATAACTTGCCTGAGATCACAGGGTAAGCCATAGAGACGGGCAAATACAGCCTTCCCTATTTCCAAAGCTCTGACCTTCAACAACAACTTTATTTTATTTATTTATTTGAGGTACCGGGGCCAGGCACTGAACCTGGGACCTCGTATGTGGAAGTCAGCACTCAACCACTGAGCCACATGGGCTCCCAACAAAAACAACTTTATAATTATCAAACTGTCAGGCAATTATCAAATTTTCCAGAAAAGTAAATGGATGTTTTCTATGGCACAATAGCCAGCTGTATTTTAAATTGTTGAAGCATCTGTACAATTTTTATCTAGCATCAAATTTAAATAGAATCAGTTACATGTAGTAGCCTTTTACCTGATTAGATAAGCATTAATTAATAAATCAAACATTTTTAAGAAACTGTTTTTTTTTTTCTTAGAAAATATTTGAAACTTCATCAAATGGTATAAAAAGAATATGGAGTCAAAATAGTGAAAGCTTAGCAAATTATGAAATCCCTGGAAATTTGAAATATCAAGATTTCCTCATAATGTACCAACCAAAGCAGCTCTTTACGAGTTTTAGGAAGTTGTTGTAGGCATAAATACATGCTTTTTAATAAGTATGTCCCTGAAGTCTGTTTAACTGGAGAGTTATGGGAAATCTGAAAAATTCTGCTAGGACTCAAGAAAAAATATTTAATGTAGCTTTCTTTGAATATTCTCTACACTATATTCTAATTATCTATATAAATCTTTTTATCTATAACCAGGAATACTGGGCTCAGAGTATTGAAAGGCATGCTATTAAGAAATACTGGGGATAGAGCATAAATGATTGGGTGGCTTGAAATTCTGCAGAAATCCAACACACCCAAAAAATGCTAAAAGGGAGGTGTGCCAACTTACACAAAAGATTAAATCTCCTACTGAACAGTGTTTCTCAGTCAGTAGCTTCATGGAGACTGCATATACTATACTCTAGTACTTGCACACCTTTAAAAACTACTTTAGTTCAGGGTGGCTTGTTGAATCCACCGATATAAATTGTATTTAAACAATCAATACTTATAAATATAATGAGAAAAAGATGGCTTTAATGCCACTCTTGTTCTAATTTTATTTCTCTTTCAGTTTCAGGACTGGTTTACTTGACAATTTTCTTATATGTGCATAGCCTCCCCAGATAAATGCAACTTACAATTTCTTCTTTCTCTGAAGATCATCTTTATTGTATAGTATGTATTTGCACAACTGATAATATATTAAACTTTTTGCATTACTTGGTCTGTTCCACTTCAATCAGTTTATTGTTCAGTTGACCTGAGTAGCATTATTATAGAAACTCTGAACATTAGGATTTCCAAAGGAAGTCAATGAAAAGGTCTAGTGATCAAGAATATGGTTTTGGAATTAGATGGAATACATGAGTCTCCATTTTGTCACATTTAGTTGCATGACCTCAGACAATTTTGTTTCCTTGTTTGTAATATGGGGATAATAATATAGCTGTTCTAAAATTACATGAAATTTAAGCTTTCACTCTCTGGAACACAGGAAAAAACTATTCTTCCATTACTTCTCTTAAAAAATGAAATCAAGTGAATGAAAGACTGATTAGTTTGAAGCATGCTGCTCAGCACTTTTGCATTAGTATAAATAATTGAGAGTTATGTTCTTTGAAGAGTCTGGAAAATTTTCAAATTATTTAATAGGTTTTGATAGATATCAAATAATATCCTTCAGTGTTTTATTTATTCAACAAATATTAACTGAATACCTATAATTTGCCAGCCATGATTCAAATGATGAGAATTTGGTATCAAAGAAGGCAGTCATAGTCTTATAATCACAAAGCTTACTTTTAGGCATTTCTCCAAAAGTTTACATTAAAAACTGTTAGTGGTGTTAAAGTAGTTATATAATTAGAAAAAGCTTAATACAAAATGACAAAAGAATCTATACAAATTCTTAATGAATTTGAAAAATATTTAATACCCTGCCTGGTTGGTATTTTGGGTTATGTATAAGATTCCCCTTAAACTTAAAAAGTTGATTGGATATAATTACAAGGGGTCATATGCTTGATTTTGACAGACTTTCAAAAGATGTAATATGACCCCATATATCATATGCTGTAGCATGATTTATAAGAACAGATGCTCACATTTGAAAATACACCATGAATTTGAAGACTTTCCATTATTTAACGAGAGTTCTTTATTACTCAAAAAAATGCTGATGATGAACTCAAATTTCTAAGATACCTGTATTTTATGTTTCCACATAAAATACACAAAACAAATACAACCTCAATTTTCTTAATTATATAAGTGCTAACAAGCACTAAAACAAGCAGTCTGTTTTTTATGTAAAAAGCTTGTTTTAATACAGCATATCTGGATATATTCTTTAAAAATTTCTTTATAAGAAAGAGAAAATTAAAAACAGTTAAATAAAACTGAAGATACCTAGCCAAACATATATTTTTGACCATAAGAAGAAGAAAGAAAAACAGAAGAAAGAAAAACAGAGATCCCGTTGTGTTATAGCAGTTATAGGAAGTAAGGAAATTGAATGGAGGGAAAACATTTATTGAGCATGATATGACATAGTATGCCAAATGCAGTGCTACTGATTTTCCATCCTTGCATAATGACATTCTTATAGCTCATAAGGTTTATTTGAGACATATCTTATTTCAATTAATTCTCATCATAACTTAGCCTGGCAGGAATTTATTCCTCCATCTTTATCAGCAAGGACACATAGGATCAGTCTTTAACTAACCTGCCCAGTCACAAATCTAGCAAGCAAAGGTGATAGAATGAACTGTAAAAGTCTATGATCTTTCCATTTTCTCTCCTATTATTGCATAGACACTTATTTTTCCATCACTTAAATAAAGTACAAGTGAGAGAAACAACTCCATAAACATTGTGGTTTAGCATTTGAAATCAATGTAAAAGCATCCTTTAAAATTATGATATACTATTTATTCTGTTTTAAATGGATAAGAAATTGTAGTATTGGCTTTATGAATTTTATCACTGAGCCAAGAGAGAAGCATGAATATGTCTGGCTCCAAAGAAAAATCATAAATGATCATCAAAACTCAATCATTTTCACTCTATAAACTATTTTTAAGCACTTAATAGGTACTGGGCCCTCTCTTTGTGATTAGGTTAGGGTCATGTGTCTACCTGGCCAGGTAATGGTGCCCAGTTGTTTGGTCAAGTAAGCAATAGCCTAATCATGAGGACATTTCCTGAACTTAAATCATCAGTGAGTTGATTGCATCTATGGCTGATTATATCTACAATCAACTGAGGAGACTGCCTTTAGCAATGAGAGATGCGTCATCCAATCAGCTGAAGGCCTTAAAAGGAGAAGTGATTTCAGCAGTCAGAGAGAAAATTCCCATCTCTACTTCAGACAGCCAGCTCCTCCTGAGAAACTCATTGGAATTCCCAGCTTGTAGCCCGCCCTGTGGAATTTGGACTCATGCATCCCCACGGTTGTGTGAGACAGTTTTATAAAATCTCCTAATATTTACAGATCTCTACTCTTGGTTCTGTTCCCCTAGAGAACCATGACTAATATACTCCTGAATCTATTCATGCTCTTCCCTTTTTCACTGGCCTCTCAGCTGCGAGGACCTCCAGGAAATTCCATGAGATTCTGCCGTCACATGCACTAACCGTGTGGTTCCATTTCAACATAACTGTTTCCTAAGTAAGGATAACTAATTGACCTCACAAAATAGCCTTATAGTAGCTTGTTAGGCATGGTGTCTGTCTGTCTGTCTGTCTATCTATCTGTCCCTATCTATCTATCTGGTCACCTCAGATAAAAATACATGTATCAGCAAGGCCTTCAGTCAGTTAACTCAAAGGAGAAATATCTCATGCCACAATTGGTGAAAATATCTATCTCCAGGCACAGTGGTCATTTTGATGTATACATGTCACACTGTAATTGACATTGATATGCAACTTATTCTGCATATGAGTAAAACAAACAAGAAGAAACATAGAATCCTCTGCAAAAGTGAATTATTTCCTCTTAATGCTCTTGAGAGTGAAGATCCCTAATCTGTGCTCTTACCCAAAGTTAAGATCTAGGACAACATTCTTTACCAATGAAATTTCCTTAAACCATGTAATATCATTAGAAAAGACTAATTAGTTAAGGCTAGTTTGGCTAGTTTACTTAGTTAATAAGTACAAAACATGAGTGTGTCAGTACAAAAGCATTTAATACTATCTTAAAGTAATCTAAAAATACAAAATTTTATGACAGAAGTGCTAAATTATAAATTACATAATTATTCTACTTGCCCACAACAATCACCATAAAAGCAAATAATTATCTTTTCCTTATTACTTGGGTAATGAGACATTTTAGCTTATTTAATATTTAAAAGATAAAACTGGAACCCATACTTTTAATGTTTTTCAGTATTACTCTGTAATGTGGTTTTCACTTAAAAAAAACCTACAGATTTTATAGTACTACAGTATGTATAAGATAAAAAGCTGTTATTTCATTTTTGAAGTAAATAGTTACTTAGTTATAATGTGAAGTTGCTAAAAGACACTAGTAATGAAATAAAAGTTAGAATAATTGATGATGAACATACTAACTAAACCATGATTTGGGGGAGTATTTGACAGCCATCAAAAATAGAGTCAAAGAAGCATGTGAAAAATTAGTGTGAACTTGAAGCCTCTTATGTGAGATTTGCAATTCTTTCACTCAAGCTTTGTGGTATCAATCATGAATTACAGTACAGTAAGTTTTTAACTTTACAGTTTTTTTGTCCTGTAAGTTTCTGTTCCAAGATATTATATATATATATATTTTAAGCATTAAACAGCCAGAGATATAAGCAGGAAGAGATATAAGCTGTGTCTTTCTTCTCCTTTCTTTTTATCATTTTGAATATCCTGAGGGCTTTTCATTGTGGATTCCTACTGCTCTAACCTAAAAAGACTATTCTTGTTTATAAGCTTACTAAGACTTTCTTTTATACAGCTCATAGTTGTGGGAATATTGTGTATCTTCAATAAAATAATCAAGAATTATTACCATCATCATGACATCTTATTGAAAAAAAGTGATGACTTAAGAGTTTTGAAGGTGAAACCCAAATTTTTTATAAGTACATAATCATAGATTTGTCTCTTGTGGTAGATTACTTTTCATTTAGTCCCTTACCAATTAGAGTATCTCAAATAAATTCCTTGATGTGTAAAACCAAAATCTTCCAACACTACTGTGGTGGTTTGAAGCTGTATGTACACAAGAAAAATATGTTTTTAAATCTAATCCATTTTTGTGGGTGTGAACCCATTGTGCATAGGACCTTTTGATGAGGGTTACTTCAGGTAAGGTGAGGCCCACCCCAATCAGGATGGGTCTTAATCCTATTAATGGAGTCCTTTATAAACAGAATGAGATTCAGAAGGAGAGAGAGAAAGCCACAGAGTGAGCAAGTTGAACGTCAATAGCAACTGGAAGAGAAGGAAGAATTTCCATCTCTTCTTCAGCCATCCAGCTCCTCCTGGGGAATTCATTGAAAACCTTCATTGGCATTCTCAGCTTGCAGCCTGCCCTAAGGAATATGGATTTTCCCATCCCCACAGTTGCGTGAGCCAATTCCTATAAAAAATCTATTATTTATATTATACATATATATATATATATATTTGTATATACACATACATACACAAGCATACATATCTCCTATTGTTTCTGTTTCCTTAGAAAACTCTTGAATATAACCACCATGATTTTGAATTTCTTCAAATTGTTATATGCATTTCAGCATGGAATGTATTAGCATGTTCTTCTAATGTTTAGAAGAAGGAAAAAATAGCTGATGGGCAGCAAAGTGGGGATAGAGGGATAATCCTTAGTTTATTTGTACCTCTATCTCCACTCCCCTTCTATTTTCAACACTTCATAATGATTCCACTGTGGTTCAACAATACTATGAGTATTGATTATTGCATGTGAAAGGTATAAAGTTACATGTATTAATGAAAACACATGAATATGTAAGTTGTGTGTCTGTATATATATACATTATATAAATATGTGTATATATAAATATAGATACACATTTCTAAATAACATTTCCTCTATAATAAGCCTATAATAATAATTGCAAAAAGCATTCTTCACATGACAAGTAGAAGTTTGGAATTGTAATATGTGCCTGTGAGTTTCTCTATCATTTGAGCTTAGAACCAGAATTCTTGGTATTTAATTAGTATAAGCACAAAACTTTAAAAAAGGGAATGTTTAAGGAATTAATTTTGTGTTTTTGTGATTTGAATCCAATACAGATAAGCCACATATTGCTCCACATTGTTAGAATAGAAGGTCAGGTGGTCTAATCTGAAAATACGTTTTAAATGAAGATTCTCTCATTGTTAACATGAAGATGTTTGGTTAGATGATCACAAATGTTCCTTCTTCTCTTCTTTGGTGTCCAGTTTCTCTTATGAGCAGCAAAACAAATGCTACAGATTTCTCAGAGTCAACATGTCTAAAATTAGCCTGGTTCTACATTGGACAGTGGTGGAGTATTAAATCATCCTGGCTTTAGGGAGGAGACACAGCCTTGCCATTCTTCATGGGTCCACTCTTATTTCTGACCTAGATGTCTCTACCCATACCCTGGTCCAGAAGTTCATTTTGTGATTTGCTTACCTTTGTCAGAGTCACTCTTTCCATTTCCTGTCTATAATACCTCTCTCCTTAAGATTGGGACCCAATAGTAGTGACACAAGGACAAATACATAGACCAATGGAATCAAATTCAGAGTTCATAAATATACCCTCACATGTATATCTATTGTCAGTTGATTGTTAACAAGCCTGCCAATTCTACTTAAAAGGGAAAGAACAGTGTGTTCAACAAACGGTGCTGGGAAAACTTGATACCCATATGCAAAAATTGAAGGTGGACCCCTACTTCACTCCATATACAAAAATTAACTCGACATGATTTAAATATCTAAATATAAGAACCCACACTATAAAACTCCTAGAAGAAAACATAGGAAGCATCTTCAGGATTTTGTTAGGCAATGGTTTCTTAGACTTTATACCAAAAGCACAAGCAACCAAATAAAAAGTATATAAACAGGAACTCATCAAAATTAAAACTTTTGGACATCAAAGAACTTTATCATGAAAGTTAAAAAGACAACCTCCATAAAAGGAAAAATATTTGGAAACTGGATACCTGATAAGGGTTTAATATCCACAATATACAAAGAAATCTTAAAAAGAAAAACAACCCAATTTAAAAATGGAAAAAAGACTTGACTAATCATTTCTCCAAAGAAGATATAAAAATGACCTAAAGGCACATAAAAAGATACTCAACATCATTAGCAATTAGGGAATCATGAGATACATTTCACTCCCATTAGAATAGCTACTATTAAAAAAAATTAAAAATTACAAGTGTTGAAGAGGATGTGGAGAAATAGGAACACATGTTCATTGTTGCTAGGAATGTAAAATGGTGAAGCCACTGTGGAAGACTGTTTCTCAGAAAGTTAAGTATAGAATTACCAACTGTCCCGGCAATCCTACTTCTATGTATAGACCCAAAAGAATCTAAAGAAGAGACTCAAACAAATATTTACGAACTGATGTTCATAGATGCATTATTCACAATTGCTAAGGTAGAAACCACCCATATGACCATCAACTGATGAATGGACAAACAAAACATAGGATATGCATACAATGGAATATTATTCAACCATAAGAAGGAATGAAGTTCTGATACAGGGAACAGCATGGGTGAACCTTGAAGACATCACGTTGAGTGAAATATGCCGTGCACAAAAGGACAAATATTACATGATCTAATTAACTTGAAATAATTAGAACAAATTCACAGAGTCAGAAACTGGAATACAGATTACCAGAGGTTGAGGCTGCAGTAGGGAATGAAGAGTTAATGCCCAATTGATACAGAATTTCTGTTTGGGGTGATAGAAACATTTTGGTAATGGGTGGTGGTGTTGGTAGTAGAACATTGTGAATGTAATTACCACCAATGAATTATATATTTGAGTGTGTTTAAAAGGGGAAACTTTATTGAAACTTAGTTGTTACCATAGGTTCCGTGGGGAGGGGGAGAGAAGAATACAATGGATGGAATGTAGGCCATTTTTAGGGCATCAGAATTGTTCAGCATGATCTTGCAATAACAGATACAGGTCACTTCAAATTTCATCTAAACAAAAGTGTACGATCCAAAATGTAAACCATGATATAAACCATTGACCATGGTTAGTAGCAATGTGTCAATATTTCTACATCAATTGTAACAAATGTACCATCTGCATGTAAAATGTTATTAATAGGGGAGAGGACATTGGGTATAGGCAAATCCCCTATATTCTCTATGTGACTTTTCTTTATCCTAAAGCTTTTTTGAAGATAAAATGAAATAAGACACTGTGGGAATATATGGAAGAAACTGTCACTGTATATACAAGACAACAGATCATATAGTGATGAAATACATAATGTGTAAAAATTAAAAAAATTTTTTTTCATTATTTCCAATTTTTAAAAAACGATATTTTGGTGATTTTTAAAGTTATTTCATTTTATTATTAATTTTATTCAGCTTCATTTTTGGAGAGGTTTTGGATCACAGAAGGGTCACAACAGTGGCAGAGGAGGATCTCTAGTGCATGGTGTCAGTGGTAGGGGGATGCATGGGAAAGGGTTCACCTGTGGCATGTCTTTAAGGCATATGAATATGTTCAAGTGTTCATGTGGCATCGTCTTGGTAGGTGGAGATTCACACAATAATGGAAAGAATATTGAATTTCCATCCTGGGGAGTTCTGCTACATTCTCTAATAGGACAGCAAGAATCCCCCAAGTGCAAGGGCAATGTCTAGTGAAGGAAGACAGACCATTACACTGAATTTCAGCAGAGTTGCAAAACCGACTCTCCAGTTCACTGGACTCACCCAGGACAACTAACAAGGAGATAATGATGGACAACACCCATCCCAAGGAACAGAGAGAGCCTGCAACTGCAAGCAAGGTAGTTTCATCCATCTGCCTGATGGGATCTAAGCTCTCTCTCAATTAGAAGTAGAGCGGGCAATACCATCCCAAAATCCTCAAGACTGGGAAGTGAACAATGGACAAAAGTAGACTTATTATTCTAGCAATGGAAGAACTCTTATCATTGATATAAAGGCAGTGGCCACTGGAGGTTTTAAGGGATGGGAGAGGGAAGAATAGGTTGTGATATGAGGGCATTTTCGGGACATTGGAGTTGTTCTGCATGACACTGCAGTGCAGATACAGGCCATTGTATATTTTGTCATAACCTACAAAATTGTGTCAGACAGAGTGTAAACTATAATGTAAACTGTAATCCATGGTTAGTAGCATGCTTCAATATGTGTTCATCAACTGTAACAAATGTACCACACTAATGAAATTTTAGGTTGTATGTACATATTACTAGAATGAAAATTAAAAATAAAACATATTTTATGTTTTAAAATAAATATGTAAAACCTAATGTACACTATGGACTTTAGTTAATTATGTAATTATAATAATATTGTTTCATCAGTTGTAACAAAGTTATCACACTACTGCAAGGTGTTAATAATAGGGAAAACTGTATATGAGGGAGGAGTATGTGTAAACTCTGTATTTCTGCAAACCTATAACTTCTCTTAAATAAATAAACAAAATACTCATGGTTGCAGAAGCAGGAAAATTCGAGACATTTCTTGGCCTGAACTTTTTTGACTGCTACAATGACTTAATTTAAATATTGGCTTTGTTTTCACAGATTCAAATTTTATTTTCTGAGTCATGGACTGAATCATAATGCCCTGCTTCTTCTGCCTCCTCTTCGTAATCAACTCTTCAGTTGTTTAATGAGAGTATGAATTGGAACAAAACGATTTGTCAATTGTAGATACAAAGACACAATTATTTTACAGGGAGCTTTGCTGCCTATGGATGCAATGTTTCCGGCATCCCTTTTGTAGAGGGACTAGTTGATTGTATTGCTGTGGGCATCCTTTCAAGAAACAAATATCAAAAGCGTACTGACTCCGGAGATATACTGGTGATTCAGACACATTACCTGCTATTAAGAATCTTACAAATTCAAATTCACATGCATTCTTTTTCTTTAAATTTTACTTGTACAAATACAACTGAATTATCATAACAGCAGACACTTAGTCATACTTACAATGTACCAGATACTGTTCAAGACACTTTTACACATATCTTCTCATTTAATCCTCCTAACAATATTACAGGGTAGGCACCACTATTAACCCCATTTAAGAAATGAAAACAGTGAGCCACAGAGGAGTTAAATAATTAGCCCATGATTCCAAAAGTAGTTAGTGGTAAAGGCAGGACACAAACCCAAGCATTTAGGCTCAGAGTCTCTGCTCTTAACCACCAATGCTGTGACAGATTGTAATTTTCCAATTATGTCTGCAGCAATATTCACATCCAACTTGTTTTTCTTACAATTTGACTTTCATACACTTCCCCTCAAGAGATGGGGTCTAGGTTCCATCTTCTTGTATCTGGGTGGGGTTTGGAATTAAGGTAGAAATGATGCTATGTGACTTTCAAGGCTAGATCATAAAAGACAGATACAGCTTCCACCTGATGTTTTCTTAGGATACTCACCTTTGGAGCTCAGAGTTGCCATGTATACAATCTTCTATCCCTAGGCCACCATCATGTGAAGAAGCCTAAACTAACCCATGAAAGAGGCCACATGGAGAGGTCCTGAGACTACATGAAGACGAAGAGGTGCTCAGGAACAACTGCTTCAGCATCTCCACTATTCCAAGTCCAGCCACCTTCTGACTTCAAATATCTGAGAGACCCAAGACAATACCACCTCAAGCCATATCCAAATACCTGTGATTTGGGGGTGATTTGTTATGTAGCAAGATAACTACAAAACTCTTTCTATAGGAGATAAATGGACTTAGTTAAAAATGA
The DNA here is from genome assembly GCA_029593785.1 of Cabassous unicinctus. Classification (NCBI taxonomy): domain Eukaryota; kingdom Metazoa; phylum Chordata; class Mammalia; order Cingulata; family Chlamyphoridae; genus Cabassous; species Cabassous unicinctus. Next base: position 63,971 of record JAQZBX010001768.1, on the reverse strand, counting down.
AGTTCATGTAATTATTATATTTGCTAATTAAAATGTGTTTTAATTCTACACCTATATTTTGGTATATGTACTAGTTTCCCAAATAGAAATATTCTTATTATGATGTTGTTATGTTGAATTTTGAAAGTTGGTTTAGCCAGTTAAAATTTTTTTTCCCCTTTTATTATATAAGAGGAGGATGGCTTACTTTTTATAGAATGCATAGTGGCTAGGTCCTAGAAGTTCCAACTTTTAAAAATTAATATGCCTATTGTCTTTTCTATGTTAAATCACTTTTTCAGGATGAAAATACTCTACATTCCTTTTTTCATCAAACATATTCTACTTTGTGAGTAAGAAACCACAGAGCACTATAAATAATCCAGCCAGAAGACCCCTGCCGGATAACAATCTTAAATCAACTGTCATGTTAGGGGGAAGTTTGATGAACAAATTAAATTCCCATTCAGTCACTCAAATAAAGCAACTGCTTGAGTGCTCACCCAGTAGGCATCATCTCATCAACTCAGTGGGCATCTTATTTGAGAAGGAAAGTTCTCTCTGGTATACTTATTTACTTCATGATTTTAAGCATATATGTTGAGTAAAAATTTGGAAGCTTAAGCTTAGCTACCATTAATGATTTAAACCTGATTCACCTTAAAAATCTGAGGGCACAGTTCATTTCCAGGGAACAATCACATTAAATACTGTTTCGATGTATTTACACCATTTAGCTCAATACAGAAATTGCTACTAATTCATTAATATGAATGGGGAGTATTCAAATGTACTCTAAAACAAAATACAAAACTTAGATTTCATATGTTACATTATAAACTTGAAACTATATCCAGAATTCTGGTTATAGTTCCATTAAACACATTTTTTACTTGAAGGCAGTGTAATTACAATGAAATTGAGCCTCAGTATTAGGTTTCTGAAGTATTGACCAAAGGGCAAATGTGATTTCTCTCAGTGACATGATCCATTTTCTCCTAAATGTAACTCTGTAAAATGGCACCAAATAAGGCATTGCCTGAGCCACATCTTTGGAGGGTGTGCTCATTAAAGATAAAATACTGCAAAATGGATAAATGAGAAATGTATTCTTTACAGGATTTTTTAGCTTGGATTTGAATTACAGTCTAAATTTCTGTATTTCAATAACTGTAACTGTAACTAAAGGAAACTAGGACATTTTAGAATTTGAAATGAGATAAAACATTTCAGGAATGTGACAAAAAAATCCAGATTAAAATTTCATACATTTTTGGTTGGTTTTTAATTTAAATTCAAATTTTCTCTTTTCTCTCTTGGTGAAAGCTAGATAGATTGATGCACCATACAAATTCCATTCCTCTAAAAGGAAGAAAGGGGGGAAGAAAAGTAGAAAACTAAATGAAATTAAATTTGGCATAAATGTGTTTAAAGCAATTTGTTAAATGTAACATCAATTTCTTAATTTCCAGGATTGAAAAAAAAATCTGTTACAAGATTTCCTGAATACAAGTTTCCTATCTAAATAATAGTAAACATTGGACACCATTGAAAAAAGAGTGAACTATCAAGCAACGCGGTCACATATAAGCACTTGCCTCCTTTTAATACATTTGCAGAATTCAAAATGTACTAATATCAGACTAATTTTTTGTAGTCCCTTCATGTAGATGGTGGCAGAGCAGGCATAATAAATCAATAGAACAAATTGTCACACTAGCAATGTGGCTTCTATTGTTCTGCTTCTCATTAAAGGCAGTAGCAATTGAAGAAAAGCTATTACTGCATCCAGAATTCTTAATGAGGTTTGCTACCAATTAGTTTACTACCCAAGTATATGCTTTGACATTTGGTTAGCTAGAAACTTGGGCAACTTTTCAAGCAAAAGGATATTACCACATACAAGCATGAAATACTTAGCTACTCTAATGTCTGAACCAGTTATTAGAATAGTACCTGAAAAATACATAAAAAAAACCATTGACCTTCAAACTACTACTTTGTTTTGAGCTGATGTCAAATCAATAAAGGAACCTAAAGCCAATGTTTTATCAATACCTGAACTAATGTGGTTTGCAAAATCCTTTTATTAAGCTTTTCAAACCAATGTCAGATTAAACAATTGTGCCCAGAAAATGTCAGCCAGAAAAAATTATCTGACAAATGTGATGGAGCTTCTGTGACATATTTTCAACAAGACCCTACTCTGAGACATTCTTCTTTTCAATCACTTCAAGGCTACGAATAAATATGGCCAACAATTTTTATCCTGGGTATCTAACCCATATAAACCATGAGTAGATTCTGGTGTGTCAATTATTGAAAATTTTAATTATATCATTGTAAAGAAAAATTCATCATACAAAGAAAATTTTGTAAAGTATAGTAGAAAATCTCCTAGTATACATAAGAGATTATGGATAGATTACTAAACAGATACTCTTTATTATAAGTTTAAAAAGAACATATAGGCATGGCAAAAGTTTCTAAATTTAGAAACAAAAGCCTCTAAAACATTTAGAGAGTTTCTGAAAATTGAATGAAGTGAGTTAATGCTTATATGTAAGAATAAAGGAAAATAATATATTATGATCTTTGTGAGCACAGAGGGAAGACCATCTAGACCCTACATGCTTCCTGACACCTCAGTTTCAATATCATTTTCTCCATTTAGTTCTTCTTTACTTGGATGAATTATTTATTCAGAAACTTAAAACATATTTAACATTTGTCTTATTGTCTTTTGTATTTCTATGAATTCAGGTACCTAAATGTCACAAAATTCCATCCTTTTCTCCCTTGAAATCTATTTTCTCTCCACAATAAAATGTTACATTTCTTTATCAGTAATTTAGGTTACATTTTGTACCCCAATTCCAATACCATTGGAAGATCCAAGATGAGAATGTTAGGATTTGTTAAGTTAATGAGACATATAATACTCATATGGAAGATTAACCCTTTTCCTACTATGTGACAATCTTGTGATTATAGTTATTCTTGCTATTATATTATTAAAGCCCACTGAAAATCAGGAATTCAACTATAATGAAATAAGTTAGATTTATTAGCTGGCTGCAGGAAAGCAGGCCATATAACCAAGGGACCACTGTCTTGCTTGGGATTGGTCAGAATTTGTAAACTAGGAAATGGCTGGAACCTAATGTGTCTGTGAATAGTTACTTCTGTCCACAGGTTTTGGGTCATACAGATCTGAATGAGATGGTACTGAAAGGGTCTGCACTTAGATAGGTTGTCTTGCATGTTGTTATTGGGTCCAGTCTATCTGTTTTGTTAATTATTGTACAGTCCTGTAAGGTATGGTTTTTATTTGAATTCTCAATCCCCGGCTCATCACCTAGCTGCTTGCAGAACTGCTTTTCTTTTATCAATAAAATACTTTACTTGCCTGTGGTAGTTTGATTTTATTTATGGATTCCAAAAAGAGAGATTGGTTATGTTTGTAAACTGGTCTGTTCCTCTGAGCATGAAACCATTTGATTGTATTAAATTCAAAGGTTTTACGTTTACTTGATTATGTTAAGATTAGGGCTTTGATATCACAGTAAAGTGTAACTCAGTTTGAGTCCGGGCCCCCTTTGGGGGCTACATAAAGGCACACTCAGTCAAGGAGAACACAGAAGTAGATACACAGAGAAGATACACAGAGGAAGAGAGACAGCTCTATAGACACGGCAGAGGCCCTGGGAAGAGAGATGAGCCATTCGCCTGATAGTTTACAGCTGGCCTTGTGCAGCAAGCAGAGCAGCTGAGCCAGGAAAGAGACAAGCCCCAGGAAGAAAGACAAGCCCTATGACAGCCTACAGCTGAGATCAGAAGATGTTGGACCCACTGAGCCTTAAGAGGAAAGAAGAAGGCTGAACTCTTGTGACATTGCCCGCCATCTTGCTTCAACACTTGGCAACAGAATTTGCTGAGGAAGTACTTCTTATGGTACCTTGAGTTAGACTCTTTAGGTACCTGTAAAACTGTAAGCTTTTACCCTAAATAAATATCCTTTATAAAAGCTAACAGTGCATTGGCACTCCTTTGGATGACTAATACATTGTCCATAACAACTAGGTATAGATTTTAATTTGTAGTGTTAACTAAGCCTATGGATTTGAACTCATTTATTCATACATTTACAGTAACCTGGTGACTTATTCTGCATTTGGAAGAAGTGGCCTGGGATTATTCCTAGAGTCAATGGTCACGAACCTGAGAGAAAGCAAATTGTCCATAAGGTGTTCAATTCCATGACCTTGACAGCATTATAGGACTGAAAGTGACATAGTCTGTACGAACACATCTATACTTGAAGTAATTTTTAGGAAAATGGTTTTTTTACTTTCAATGGAAAACATGGAATTAATTTACCCATCCAAGTACTGTGAATACTAGATTCCACTTTCACTTTGGGTGCCTTCTTCATCCTTGGCCACATTGCATACATTCTAGGTTTCTTTTAAAATAAATTGTTCATGGATAACCACCATAAAATAATACTTTGATAATAACCCACACACTGAAAAACTCCATGAAATGCATTTTTAATAGTGCTGCTAGAATGTTTGTTTATATTACAGCTGATTCAATAAATAAAACACTAAGCTTTATTATAGGAAGGATTTTCAATCATGCTGCTCAGCTGAATAGAGCTCTCATAAATATTAGAAGTTCCTTAGTGAACCAAACTTCATTCCCCAAATCAAAAGACACACTATTTTAGAGATGAAAAAATGCAGCTTTCAGACTTTTTATCATTTTCCAAAACAATAACTGAATTTGAGTTAAATAGTTACACATAGATTTATAAAACATGCCCACAAAACAGTGTTATCTATTTTTACAACTTTTCCAGAGAAAGGCTAGTTTACTCTTAAAGAATAAATCTATTAAAATGTGGACTAGAATGATATTATATAATGAAATAAAATTAACTCACCCTATTCATATAAGGTGACATTTGGAAACCTCCACAAGAATTATTTTTTATATAAATAATTTTGAGTACAAAATATTGTTCTTCAGTGTGTGGAAGGTGTCCTAATTTAAACCATATATTTTCTACAACTGATACAGGAGCTAGGAGTTAGTAGATTTCAAGTTTGGTGCTTCTATTTAAGACCATTTACCTAATGACATTTTTGCCATGGTTTCCAAAAAGAAAGAATACTGTGGTAGCTGCTGAAACATTAAGTAGAGGCACAGAGGTACAAGATCAGTGTTTATTTTTGTGGATAATATGCAGCCTTTCTGAAAATTTTCCCCAAATAACAACCTGAATTCTCTTGTTTTCAAAGGATGTAAATGTTGACCATAAATGATGATTCTACTGCAAATGATGATGATGTTTCTTAAAAAATGCATTTAACGGTAATGAAAATCAGCATTACTGAAGATTGCTTTTAAACTAAAAAAATTAATAGCATTTATTTTAGAAAATGATAAGATGAAAATTATTGCTCAATAATTTTTTGTGCCCATGTAGGAGTCCAGAACCATCCCAACACACATTCGTTTTCTCTGTTTAGTCCCCCATTTGTCACTTATGGTGTCAAAATATCACATTATGCATTGCTGTATCATAGAAGAATGGAAATTATAGAAATACTAAGCACTATATTAGAAAACTCAGTGTGCTAGATATTCACCAATACAAAGACTTTTTTTTCAGCTACACACATAATCTAAATACTTCTCCTGAAGAAAAATAAAATAAATTAGACTTGAGAAATAAAATGTCATGTTTTTAGATGGTCTGTTTAAATATATTTGGTTTTGGGGCAATTTTCAGTTCACAGACTTCCTCTCTATTTTTACCAGCAACTGTGGATTAGGATATTTACTGGTTATTAGTGATATTAGTATCAAATCAAAACTGTGGTTTTTGTACACGATGCCCTGAAATCTCACCCTACTAACCTTTACATAGACTAACAAGTAACTGGTGCATAATAAGTAGAGTCTCCACTTAATGAAGCTAGATCTTTATATTTTTAACACTCATTTGGTAAACCAATTAACTCTGGCTCTATTGAACAAATTGAACAGGAAATAAATCAAGTGTTAAAACATTGGTGACGAGCCAGACTTTCTGTAATTAGGTGCTGATATGCCCAAGGCTGTCTATGTGGAGTTCTATATTTTGACAACTTGCACAGATTAAAGCTATTAAATATTTTAATACACTTTCCCCTTCCTTCATCCAAAAACCCAAAGACCTTAATCACAGGGCAAATTCCTAAACAGGCCACAAAATTTACCATAGGAATTTCAGTTAATACTTTGTAAGCAATTTGCCAAGATAATATCTACTGTGATAAATACGATGCAATTCTGTTGTTCTTCACATCAGATCCAATTCATAAAAGACATTTTGCTGCTGGCTTTTAAAAGCCTTTCCATGGTTAAAATCAGAATGTTAGGCAAGGAAAGCATCTTGAGGTGAAAGGGACTGAAGGCAATAAAAGGATGTAGGGGGAATACAAGGATGAAAGAAAAAGCATTGTATGGACACTTAAGAAGTTATTGAAATGTCGTATTCTAAAAGAAGAGGGAGTGACTAAAAAGAGAAGTAGAAGCTCCAACAGTAAGAATTGGGAATATTAACTCTGCACTGTCTCTAAGAGACTGAGAGACTGTCATCCTGTGGATAGAGGATGCTAGTCTCTGGATAGGTATATTTGTTTTGGGGTAGAGTGATTTCATATGGTTTTAGCAGGGCCTGGATGAAATACACTTCAAGATCATATACCTTATTTTGCTGTTGTTCCATGTTCATCAGACCACTCTTCTGATACTGGATGATGGAAATGAACATAAGGTCATTGGAAATGTGTGCCTCCTTTTGTAAATTGCTAAATTGACATTTTATCAAATCCATCCATTCCCTGTGGGTTTGGTTACTGTAAGCCATTCCTTGAGTAAAGGGTGAGTCTAGAAGGAGAGTACAACTGGATTTACAGATCCCACTCTTGTCTCTCTCTAACAATGTTGAATATTAGCATTTTAAAATTATTATTATTATTATTTTTAGGAGGTACCAGAGATTGAACCTGGGACCTCGTATATGGGAGGCAGATGCTCAACCACTGAGCTACATCTGTTCCCCCTTAAAATTATTTTATTAGCAATTTTTTTTCTAGGATAAAGTTCCAGTAGTCTGATTATTAGCTTAAAAAAACATACATCTTTATGTATGTTTCTATGAATTGCTTTACTGAACCTTAGAAGGGTTGGAAAAATATGTTCTCAGAAAATTTAGTACTTAATTGAAATAATTATTTCCCATAAATTTTTCTCTTCCCTGTAAATTTCCCTCAAAATTTTTCTTTTAATGATGTTTACTTTAACTGTAATACTTTAATGTATTTTAAAAATTGAAGAACTCCTGCCCTTTTTTAAGGCAGGAAGTACTTTATTCATAAAGTATCAAATAATTTCATTCATACAAGTGATCTTGGGGGTTGAAATATGATTGGGTGAGGTCAAAGGAGGGCATAAAGGAATAAGGTATAGAGGAAAGAGTTTTTAATTTAGTTGTAATGGATAATTTAAGTGGAAACTTTTTCTTCAAAAAATTGTTTAATACAATGTAACTCAAGGAAATAAAACGCCAAAGCTTGCTTGGACCCTGTTGTGTTCCCCTCTCCTTCCTCCCTCCTTCCTTAGTGTATACAAAATTCTAGAGTTCATATGCATCTCTCTCATATGCAGCTGTACATATTTTATGCTGGATACAGACAAACCTATAAATAATAACAACATTGTGTTTTCAACATTTTTTTCTGATTTTATTGATTAGTAACTGAGGGCACTGTCTTTCCCAAAATTAAATGTGATCCATAAATTTTTCTAAATAGGACCTTATCTTAAATTTGCTTCCCATTTATAGATATTATTTTCAGTGATAAGGAAAGGCAGTGAACAGGATCGGCAAAATTTCCACTCTCCTAGAACTTAAATGAGGAAATTCAGGAAACTGAACAAAAAATGAATGTGGCAATTGTTGGTGTTAGGAGTTATGAGGGAAGTTAGCAGATTGATGAGGGAAGATAATTGTGAGATGCTGAATTGTAACAGAGAACTGACCAATGAGAAGGACATGGCCAAGCCAAGAACTGGGAAAAAGAGGTCTAGGAAATGGAAACAAGGAACAACAGGTTCCAGAGTGCTGAAGAATGAACAAATGACAGAAAGCGCCTGAAACATCCTCTGAAGCAAATTCTATTTTAAACTCAACTTTCAGGTGATGCACAGGAAGGTTAATTAACTTACCCACACTAGAAAGTGGTAAAGCTGAGATGCAAACCCAGGCAATCTGTTTCCAGAACCTTGCTCTCAAGACACATATGGCCAGTTGACTGAGCAAGTGGGAGAGTTAATGGAGATATGTTTGGAAAGGCATCAAGAGACCTTGGTGTGCTGTGAAAGAATTTTGTGGGTTTTTTTGTTTGTTTCTCAAGTTGCAATGCGAAGACATTGGAGAGTTTTAAGCGGTTGAGTCATTGATTTATATTGGAGAAGGATGAGTGTTGCTGCTGAGAAAGAATGGAAGATTGAAATTTAGGAATGAAAGCCATCAGAAGACTTTCGTGGGATTCTAGGCAAGAGATGATGTTGCTCAGAAGAAGCTACATTGTGGATGGGGAGGTTCAAGAAGTGTTTTGGAAGAGTAACCAACATGACTTGCTGATGGATTTGATATGGTAAGTGAAAGAAGTGGAGAAATAATGGTTGACTACATTTTTGGCTTGAGTTATGGGTGAATGGAGGTACTACATGGAAATTGAAGAATATTAGAGAAGGAATAGGTTTGACAGGGCCTGAAGTTATAGAACAGTAATTCTGCTCAGGCTATTTTAAACAGGTAGTTGGATTAACAAGTCTGGACATCTGGGAGAGTTTAGGGCTGGAAAATCAATGTAGAATTGATGAAAGATAAACCAATTAGAAGGTCAAACCAATCCATGCTTCCTTTCAGGAATTTTGCCCTTACTTAAATGATAGAATTTGTATCTATAATTTCTTTGATGGAAATTTGGATATCATAAACTTATAAAATCTATCTACACTGAACAGGATCATTTTTTCTGGCAGATTTCTTATGGCTTCTATGCATGTGGGACAAATTTAGCAAACCATTTACTAGGGCTGGGACTTTTTAGTAAGTTTTTTGGAGATGGCAGCACATCACCAGATAATCTGGGGAAACAAATGCCTACGTGGGTAGTCATATTATCCCTTCCTCTCGAGTTTGTGACATCAACCCGGATGGGGCTGACTAGATTCCTAAAGGTTTTATAAGGAGATATTTAGTCAAAATTGGGAAAAGCACTATTAGAAACTGCTATATTTCTTTATCAATTAAACAAGATCACCCCTCAGTAACCTGAATCATTCTTGTCTTGGAATAATTGGCTTCCAACTTTTCTTTAGTTCAGAGTTTTCCAAAATGTAATTTGTGGACCACCTATGTCAGAATCACCTGGGATGATGCTTAAAAATATGAAAATCTATGTCTTAGAAGGACTTCTTAAATACAAAAGTCAAGATTTATGGCTTAGACAGCTGCATTTTAAATAAATTCCCAAGATGATTCTTAGTTTTGCTAAACTTGAATACAACTGCTCTATTCAATCTACAGAATTTGTGTAATTCTATTTTCTTATCAATGGATATAAGATATAAGTGAGGACACAGCCTGATCCATCTGAAAACTTTTAATGCTGATGGATAGGTATCAATGACCGAAAATGCTGGGAGAATATACAAGGCAAGATGACACTTCTCAGATCAGCTATCTTTGAACTGAAGGTGAAAGTTTTATAGACAAGTTTACTCTTTCCACCTCTCCTTGGTTATGCTCCCACTATCCTTTTGCAGATTACTACATTGATGGGAGGTAGAATCTCATTTTACTGCTACAATGTAATTTCTTTTTCCACGTATAAGCCTTGGAAAATTAATTCCTTTTAGCCAGGATTTATATGTCCTACAGACTACTTCCATTATTGGTAGGCATCCTATCTCCAAGATTTTTTTTTTTTTTTTTTAATCAGACCAGACTTTTCATCTTTATATAATTCTTGAACCACACTGGGTTATAGTTAGGGCCAAGGAATGGAATTCCTAGTATAGTAAGAATTCAACATAGTGGTGATTTTACAGATGCCTAGAGTAGTCTAAGGCTTGAACCTGCCAGTAAGGACACCCCAGATAAAAGTTTTTCATTTATTTAGTCAGAAGACACAGAGGGCCAATTGCATCAGATTTTCCAAAGAGTTTCCATTAATTCTCTTGGAGGTTTTTATTATTTCAGATTCTCTCCTCTTTTCTTACTATACTCTCAGCACCAAAAGGTTTTCATTCATTTCAATGACTTTAGTGATCATCTCCATGGATAAATCTCAATTGTATGGTCCCATATCAGCTTTCTCTGATGTACTTTAGACCCTTGTATCCCACAATCAATTTGGTACCTTTTCTTGGATGACCTACAGCTTTCTCCAAATCAGTTCAAAACTAATTTCCCCAACTTTTTTCTTCATCCTGCATAACATATACTAGTGAATGATATTGACATTTGCCCTACTTCCCAAGTCAGAAATCCAGGTATCAACCTTGAATCCTCTGTTCTCTTCCCTTTCCACATCCTATTGACCACTGAGTCCTGTCAATTTTGTCTTCAAAGTATTTCATGGATCTGTTCACTTGTCTTTATCCCCACTACCATAAATCTATATTTAATCACCATTTTCTCTCATCTTGATCATGGCTTCAGCCTCCTGATGCAGTTCCCCCTTCATCATCATCTTCCACTAGTTCTCCAAACAAAGTCAGAAGTCTCTTTGTAAGACATTTAAAACCCTTTAATGACTTCCTAATACTCTTAGGACAAAGTCTAGCTTCTTAAAACACCTTATAAATTTCTTATTTCTGTGGCCCCAGATTAACTTTCCACTCTATGCTTTACTGTTCAGTTACTTGAGTGCACCAGTTCGGCAACATGGTCTTGTAGATGAGCTCATTTTCCTCCCTCTCAGACATTATTGATCTATACTGTTACATGGGCTTTAATCTCAACTTAGATTATTGCCACTTTTCCATCTCCTTACACAGACATCTTTATCTCTTTTATCTGTACCCATGATAAACTGTTATTTCTATTGCAGTGCTTGAAAGTCTATTATAATTAGTTATCTGCTTGTTTAACTGTGTGTTTCACCAGTTGGTCAGTTCCAAGAAAACAGGCACCATTCCTTTTTTTTTTTTTTTTCATTGTTACATATCCAGTGACTGAAAGAATGTCTAGGTTAACATGTGTGTGTTGAATGGATGAATGATATGGTAATTCTAACTGATAGATGTTGGTTGATGGAATTACTGAGTTGAGGCAGATCCTAAGCCTATGATTAGTCTCAGCAGCAAAGCTGCCATGAGGATGGATTAGCCATGTCTACCATTGTTAAGAAGGTAGGATTGGTGAGACATATACCACAAAGTTGTCTAGTTCTCACTGAAGATTTTCCCCAGTTCTTTAGGGAAAATTTTATATTGGAGTCTTTTATAGGAGTTGTATATAATTGTCTATATTATGCTATATTTTCTTCTCATAAGGCACGTGGGTTCAGTCTTTTGCTACAAATAATTCTGTTATTCTTCATAAAATTCTCAGTAAAAGAAGCCTTCTCTAGATACCAATATTAGATAGAACTTATTTGACAGTGACAGGTAATAATAGTCTAGTGTCCAAAGTGAGCAAACTCGGAAATTAAATATCACTTCCAGAATGTTGTCCTAACATGTTTATTTTTCTTAAACTGTAATGTACATTATAAGCAAATCAGTTTAGTTTTATGATTTTATTCATCAATGGAGTAACTGCTTTAAAATGATTTTCCATTATTTTTCCTGACTATTGAGAGGTATCGATAAAAAGACAGTAACTTACATAGTTTTTCTCCTGAGTATTTATGTGAGTTTAGGATAACTTTGCGTTGGAAGGAAAGGTTGCTCAAATTTACAGTTTTCAAATATGTGTAGCTATTACAAAATCCGGAGATTATAGAATTAAAACTGAGAAACCAGTTTTAAATTTCTATATGGGTATCCTAATGAACAAATCCTGTCTGAAATAACATATTCCAAAATGTAAGCTCAAGATATCCAAAATGTAAGCTCTGTAATCCAAGTTAAATCATGTAGAAATGTTTATTATTGGTCTTTTATTAAGTTGGTGATATGAAAAAAACATTGAGTTTTATCTTTGGAATTTCCCCAGAACCCAGTTTTTTTCCCTTATTATTTTAATAATACAAAGAAATATATGACTTTAAAAGTTCAAAGAGTATTTTAAGAGTATCACACATTTGTGTTTATGGCAGATAATGCTCTGAATTGAGTACAACATATTCTCCTATTTTTATTCATTCTGTCTAGTCAACATCTATTGAAAGCACAAGACTCTATTTAGTATTAGAATCTGGGCACTGGAAGACACATACTTTAGAACTCCCATTTTCAAATGCCTCAGGAAAAAAATAAATAAAGTTATCTTGACAATTCCACATGACATGCATAATTTGGAAGGTTTTATTTCAGTTTCCTGAATAAGGCGTTGAATTATTTCTTTCTGTTTTAGATGGTACTATGATGTAGCTGGAAATCGGTTGAGAGATTGCAAATTCCTGCTTCTGTACGATTGTTACACATTTACTGGAAATCTAAACTTTCTGAAAATCAAATTTACTTAAATGAGAATAGTGCATTAATTATATCATGTTATTCAAATGGATGATTGTCTGCTTTACCAGGAACTCAACATTATTAAAACTGGGCAGATTTATTGTACTAGGGGTTTTTTAAATCTATAATTTCATGGATCTTACCTGAAAAATTTTCATAGAGACACATCTTTTTATTACAAAATTAATTTAATATTCATTTTAATATTCATTTTACTTTAGTTGAAATCAAGGGATAAATTATTTCATTAGACCAAAGCAGGTGAAAAAGGGATATAATTTAGATTCAGAAAACAGAATTTGTTTGATAAAAAGCTCTTTTTATAGAATGTCATTCCAGCCTTTAAAAATTGTATTTGTCAAAGAATTCTCACCTGGCAATGTGCACAATTTTCTTTATTGTGATAGTAAAATGAATGTTCAATTTAAAATAGTGCTTCCATAGGAGGAAACACATTCTGAGTCTTTAGGATTGATGGGATACATGCTGGATTTGATTATATAGATACCTGCCACAATTTTGTAGCATCTAATCACATTTAATTCATTAATGCACCTCAAAATCTCTAGCTCTTTGACAAATAGCACCCCAAACTGTGTGTATTTATGCCAATACGATCTTGAATGGTTTTTGTAGTGGGTTTGATTTTGAGGAGAAAGTACAACTTCTCTAAAGGTTTTATAAGCAAGCTAAAGTTAAGAGAGCTGTGAAAACTCATGGAAAAAAGAAAAGCATGATCTCTGATCTGCTGGCATGGCAGCAGTTTAAAATTTACTTGTGCTGGGAATTATGGTCATGCAACAAGATATCCAAAAAAAGAGGGGGTACATTGTAGTGGCTATGAACACAGGCACTGGAGCCCAAGCACTGGCTTCAGATGGCAACTTCACCACCTACTGTCTGTGTGAACTAGGAAAAGGCATTTCTCTGTGGGTCTTGGATTCCTCATGCATTGAATGGAAGTGATGAGAATAGAATTTATTTTAGAGCATTGCATAAGTATTAAATTAACTAAGTCAATATTTATGAAACTTTTAGAGGAGTACCTGGTACATACTAAGCAGTATAAAATTGATTGTTAACTTATTAAGAACAGCTCTGAATGAGAATGTGACTGATTGAAAAATTTCTTTCTCTTCCAAAAATAGGAGCTAGGACATTCTTTGACCTGACAAAACAGATGCAAGATTACTTCTGGTCTGCAAACAATAAAAAAAGTAGAGCTTTCAAATGTTATTTTTTACCCCTAACTTTTTTTTTTTGACCTTGGTCCTATCTTCATGTGAAGAACTGTAGAATTGTTAGGGGTTTTCTGATGGTTATTTTCTCTTTGCCTTATTCACTCCTCTCTGTGCCCCAGGAAGCTGACATCTGAGACTGCAGTACCCAGGTTCCCTTGCCACCTAGTTTTCTTTTGGGTTAGACCAGGGGGAGGCACAGGCAAGCAATAAGGAAACAGGAGGAAAAAGAGGTGAGGATGTTTACCCTCCATTGCCATCCCAATCCCCTCTTCTGGGCCAAGGTTTGGCAATGGCTCCTATAGGACAGCCCTTCTCCCACTGCTACAATGCTCAAGATCCCATAACCGGGCCTTCTGCTTGTCACTTCAGGGTAGGGTTTTAAAGGTTTCCTGCTCTTACTAGCCCCTGGTTTCATCACCTTCCCTAGTTGAAATGGTCCTTTCATTGTGCTGTCTTCAATTACACCTGTGAGTGAACCATCTGATTAATGCAGGCAATGTCGCTGTTATAGGTAATATTCAATGTCATCATAATTTGACCTTTCTGGACTTTAAAGAAATTGATGTTGATTTTCAAAATAATAGGACAATTCACTATTTTCTATCTGTCTTTGAAACTCTTTTTTTTTTTTTTGCATAAAATTCAGTGGTTCTTTGTCAATTCATTTTCAATTTTCTTATAAACTCAGCATAAAATTTGGTAAGTTTTCTGGAAACAGGTTACTTTCATAAATTTTCTGGTGTGAGTCACAAAGTAAAACTAATATTAAAAATGAGCCTATCATAGCATGGTATAGAAAAATTGACAAATTGTCAACTAGAAGGTATCAAAGCTTGTGTTATCTTCTTCAATTATCCTAAATCTACTAGAACACAATTTCAGCAAAGAAATAGTTGGGACTTGTGGCAGTTTGAGATTATTTATGAATTTCAAAAAGAGAGATTATGTTTGTAAACTGGTCTGTTCCTCTGGGCATGATACCCTTTGATTGTATTAGACTCCACTGAGATGTCTTTGATTAAATTATGTTAAGATTAGGGCTTTGATTTGACCATGCCAGTAGGGTGTAACTCAGGGTTTAGCCCCTGCCCCCTTGGTGGGCTATATAAATGGACACTCACAGAAGAAAACACACGAGAAAGGAGGAAGAGCTCCATAGATGCCAGGAGAGAACTTTGTCATGACATGGGAGTGGAGAGAACTTTGATCCTGTGGCCCTGGGAAGAGAGACAAGCCCTATACCAGCCTACAGCTGAGATCAGAAGACGCTGGGCCCACAGAACCTTAAGAAGAAGAAGGAAGGAGAGATGAGTCAGAGACCACCTGCCATCTTGCTTCAACACATGGCAAATGACTTTGGTGAGAAACCAACCTTGAGTTGGACTCTTCAGAGCCTTATAACTATAAGCTTTTACCCCAAATAAATAACCCTTTATTAAAGCCAACAGATATCTGGTACTTTGAACCAGCATCCCTTTGGCTGTCTAATACAAGACTACATGAAATTAAACCAATTGTCTAGGTCATTAGAAAATACAGGCCATGCAGATCAATGATGAAGTCAACTGCCAAGTACTAGGAAGAGAATATACTTCTTGGGGCTTTAAGGAAACATATTTAGAACAAATAAATATATTATAGTTCTTATATATTGAAAGGGTATCCAGCCTAAAGGTTTCCTTATAGTCAATAAATTCAGACTCTATGGATTTATGAGGCGTGCTTGCCTGGAGAGTGTCAACTAACTTGGACAACTCTCTGAGCATAAAAATGGTGATGTTTTATAATTTAAATGAATCCAACTGACCTCACCTAGAGACCTCACTGATTATTCTGGGCCTAATGTGCACATCTGATGTAGGAATGAAGGATCTGGAAGCTGCCTTCAATGCCCCAGACCATTTTGTAATTTGCCTGAGTCTCTGGATTGCTAGTAACCTGGTAACAATCTCTGATCCAAGGATTTGACTTGACAATCTGATCTTGCATGTTAATTCAACAGCCTAGTGAGTATACAATGTGCAAGTAAGCCCATTAATATCTAGCTACAAATTATGAGAAAGGCTCTAAAGGAAAGTTTCAGGTTGTCTTTTTTTTTTTTTTTTTTTTTTTTTTTTTTTTTTTTTTTTTTTGAGGTACCAGGGGCCAGGGATTTAACCTGGGACCTCATATGTGAGAAACTGGCACTTAACCACTGAGCCACATTGGCTCCCCTCCCCTGAGTTGGTTTTTTCATTTGTTTAGCTTGTTTTTATTTTTGTTTTTGTTTTTGGGGAGGCACTGGGAATTGAACATGGGACCTCGCATGTTGGAAGCGGGCACTCAAGCACTTGAGCCAATCCGTTCCCCCAGGGCATCTTAAGAGAGATTAAGAAGGGAGTCAAATTTAGACTCAGATATCAAAGAAGGTTTCTCTGAAGAGGTAATTTCAGGATTATGATGTGAATGCTAGATATAAACTCACTACCTTTTCCATGGTGTGAGACATGACTCCCAGGCATGAGCCTCCCTAGGTCCAATGGATTATTACCAAGCACCAATTAGTGCTACATTTGGTAAAAGACCTAGTCAAAAAGGGGGATTATTAAATACAAGTGAGTTTTAGTGACTAAGAGATTTTGGAAGGTCATTCCAGAGGTTATGCTGATATATGTCTCAGGAGGATCTCACTGACTGCCACAGTAAAGAGTGCTCAAGCAGGGGTGCTCCTGAGGGCTCTAGAGATGTCTATAGGTGCTTGTCTATAGGCAGGGCAGAAAACCCCAGGAAATCATACCTTTTTTAAGTCAGTGGGCCTTACCCTGGAATATATGATAACCTATCTACCCAATGTATCAGAGATAGACTCATTTATAATTTTCCTGTACATGGTTCTTCTGCCCCATTAATTTGAACCTATATTTAGGACTATACCTATTAAATATGTGTCCCAGAGACTTAAATCTTCTGGCTGTTCATATGCCAGCCGAGCCCTGAATCTCAACACAGTTGCAACCAACACCTACTCTCCATTTCAACAGAATCACCCAGGACAACTAACAAAAGGATGATGAGGGACAACACCCATCCCAAAAATCAGAGAGTATCTACAACTGCAAGTAAGACAGATCCATCCATATGCACCATGGAATCTAAGCCCCCTCTAAATCAGAAGTAGAGTGGGCATCACTATCCCCAAATCCTCAAGATTGAGGAATGAACAAACATAAGGGGAGAATGCAACTATGGACTAAAATAGACTTATTATTCTAGTAATGGAAGAACTTGTAACATTGATATAAAGGCAGTGGTCACCAGAGGTTCTGACAGGAAAGAGAGGGAAAAATCGGTGTATCATCGGGCATTTTTGGGACATCGGAATTGTTCTGCATGATATCGCAATGACAGATACAAGACTTTATACATTTTGTCAAAGCCTGTTAAATTATGCAGTGCAAAGTGTAAATTACAATGTAAATTATAGACAAAGCTTAGTAGCAATGCTTCAGTATATGTGCATCATTTGTAACAAATGTACCACCCTAATAAAGATGTTAATGGGGAAAAGTGTGGGAGGGGGAGAGAGAGAGGGAGGGGGTGGGACATATGGGAATACTCTATATTTTTGATGTAACATTTATGTAATTTAAAGCTTCCATTTAAAAAAGAAAGAAAAAGAATAGGTGAATACATGTCAAAAAATAAAATATACATACAATCTCTTACAGAAAAGATGTGAATGCTAGAGAGGTTCAAACTAGCAAAGGGGATTACAGACTGAGTATTTTCATTTACCTATGTATATCTTTGTGTACCTGGCACATAGGTGATATTCTACAAATATTTGACAAATCAATAGGTTGTAAGTGTTGAAATCTTTTAGGTTCATTATTTTTGCAATGGATTCAGATTATTAACCTATCCTAGAAACCATTAAGTGCAAGCAAAATTATTGTTGAAAAATTTATTTAGTCTTTAATTCCAGAGAGTTATATAGGGCTATTCTTTATTCACATTAATTTGGTACTATCTGTTAATAAAATATTGATGCATTATTTTTGTATATGTAGTTGAAATTGTGTCTGAGCCTATACATGTATATACACTTGAGATTGAGGATTTAAATTGTTCTCTTTTTTAATGAATTTACTTAGAAAGATAAACGTAAATAAGAAAAGATAAACTCAAGAAAGTTAAAAAATAAAGTAGGAGATTAAAAAATATATAGTAATTGTATTTATTAAAATTACTTATCTACAGATCTATTAAATACTGTGAAACATAATTACATAGTGATATTGTAGGTAGGCCAGACATAAATTGGAAAACTGATTTTGTAACTTTATAAACCCATGCACCAAATCATTTTCATAAGAACCAATAGCAATGCATCAATTTAAAAATAGGGTCAAACATAACATTCAATCTTTAGTGAGTGAAAATGGACAGGATAAAGATTGGACCCATAGTCTGGGACATAGAAAGAGCATATCCAGAATATTCCAGGATAATTATAAGGGAATTCCTTACAATTCTTACTCAAGTTGTTTATCACTCTAAATCTATTCTGGAATAAGTTGAAAAAATAATAGTTGAGCTCAAAATCCCGAGAAACCTAAATGAAAATAAATATGGAATATTTAAAATGTGAAACCACCATCCCACATCTACTCCAATTAAAATTTTGAAGCAGATAATAATACAAGAAGGTAGAGGTGATTGATATTACTGTGGGTGGACCCACTTATTGGGAAAGAGAAATGTAGTCTCACACTCAGCCTAGTCAGGTTTTGTTTTGTTGTCTTTTCTTGCTTATGACAAGCCCACAGTGAAGTTAGGGAATGATATACTGCAGACAATAGGTTCAAGAGTGTTGTTAGGAGGATTCTCTAACTTCTGCCCAAGTTTTCTCCAAATTATCCTCTCCCCATCTCACTGGTTATGGGAGGAAATTGGAAAGAATAACTGATAAGCAAAAAGTTTTGGCAGCCTATCTGCAATTTTTCCTAAAGAGGTGGGAGAGATAAAAGTTGAAATCTACTTATTCTTGAATTCTACATTTCTGCATTACTTATCCAGACTTTGTTTATCTGAAACTTTGAACTCCCTTTCCTCTCTCTTCCCCTTGACAAAGAAGCTGACAGTCTAACCTTTTCTCATCAGTCTTTTTTAACTTGGCATGTCTATATTTGACTTGACATTTGTAGGTCTAATGTCATGGCCTGAGACCCAGTTAAAACTAGCTTGCCATTCTACCTTTGAGCTAAAGAGTGAAGTGGAAGTTGAAATATATATTTGAGTTTCTAGGTAACAATTTTCTTAAAAGGTTGTGATTAATCATGAAAATAAAATAGAAACATTATTAGGGATATGGATAATCTGGACATTGGATAACATTTTATTTAATCAAATTTAAGATGACTATAAGACAAGCCATTATTTTATACACTATTAGGGAAGGGCAAAAATGTACTCAACTAAATTCTTTACTCTTAAGATGTATCTTTTTGGGCAGATATTTCAGGAAAATATACATCTGAGAACTAGGGAAAAACTGTCGTTAGATGAGATATACGTCTTTTCTTAACATATTTAAAAATGCATTGAACATAATGACAGGTTAGAGATGCAGCAATTTTCTCTTTTTAATGTTGGTAAATGTCTCTATTATTAGCATTAAGAGTCTTTAAGCTTTTGTTAGAAATGTTCAGTAGATTCCATAATAAAGGAACTCTACCTTAAAGGACACTAGCAGTATATTTTTCACTGTTTTAATTTGAGAAGATTATCAAGTGACTGTCTTATTATCTTATTACATCACAGACTAAAGAATCACAAAAGATAAAAAAGTAGCACATCCATTTACGGTTACTATATTAGCAGTTGCACAATTCCTGAAGGCAGCTAGGGTAAAAGTGTGTGCGCATATGTGTGTGTATATGTATGTATTGCATTCTTGGCATTAGGGTTTAAAATGTTATCCTTAGTTTTAATTAATAAAATATTATAGTTTTCTACTGAATACTTTTATTAATTCTGTGTTGCCTTTAGATACACTATGAGTTAAATGGACTTTAGGAGAGTATTCTGAGATTCAGTCAATAATTATAATGCTATTTTCCCAAGAAAAACTGAATTCCAAGCAGATGACCAATACATGAGCATTTGTAAAATAACCCACATATATAAGTGGGGGCTTCCTGCATGTTTATAATAAGAGGACTATATTTGGTATACACTAAATGCAGGTGATGTGATCAATAGGTTTATCTATAATGTCTTAAATATCTTCTTAAATTGTATAGTGGGGGAAGCGGATGTGGCTCAAGTGGTTGGGCTTCTATTTACCATATGGGAGGTCCCGAGTTTGATTTCCGGGGCCTCCTGGTGAAGGCAAGCTGGCCGGTGCAGCACGGTGAGCTGAGGCCTGCGCCACGCAGTGAACTGGCACAGCAAGATGATGCAACAAAGGGAGACAAGCAGACACAGAAAAACACACAGCAAATGGACACAGAGAGCACAAGCAGCAAGTGGGGGATAAATAAATAAATAAATCTTTAAAAAAAATAAAATAAATTGTATAGTGGTAATATATTGATAAAAAAAAAACCTTACTGGCAAACAAAAATCAAATTATCTAATTATTCAAAATATGTCAATGTAGAATAACTAAAGTAATAACAATTGCGTAATAACTTTCCATAACAATTTCTAAGGGCAATCTTATCCACAATAACCTGTAACCATAACTAAACATAATTGGGGATAAGTCATTAAATGAAGATATCTGTATACAGTAAAATGTGAAAATATTTAATCTGCTCAATGATTTATAAATATAAAATCAACAGATATTTCATTCAGGCATGCTTATGGAAACAAGGTCACTTAAATCCTGATTTGGAATGTGGCCTGCATACCTTCTCATCTCAAAGTTTCTTTCCTCTTGTCCCCTATGTGTATCTCAAAAGCCTGGAAGAGCTTCAAAGGTGTTAACATTATGATAACGTAAATTAAGGCTATGCCTTGATGTCAGAAAGTCTGAATTCAGCAGCAGTTCTGCCTTGGAAAAGCCCCGACTATGTTTTCCTCAAATTTGATGATTAGAATTCTTAACTCAAAAAGTGCTAGGAGGGCAAATGATAAAGCATTTGCAAGAGCCCATTTTAAACATTGGACTGCTGTGGTGGGCAGCTGGCACTTTTAGATTAGGGACAACTGATTGATAAACAAATGCTTAAGGATAGTTCAGTGGAGAATGATAAAATGGTTGGAACCAAGGAATAGTTTGGCCGCTGATGACTCTTGGCTTATTTGGAGCCTAAGTAATTTGTGGGATGGGAAGGTCAAAGCCTTTTCTTTGGTTTGTATCATTGAATCTGACTTTTTTGCTTTTTTAGAATATAGCAAAAATTATAATTCCTAAAAGCTTTGAAGGTTAAACTTCAGTTCTACATTTTTTCCTTTATAAACATAGCAAATTGATGAAAATTAATTTTTTATAAAAATCTTAACAGGGTATAAATATCTTCTGGATAAGACATACAAGATATGATAATCTTCATTTATAAGCACTAGTTACAATTTGACAATTTCTTTTCATTACAATTTTCCTATAAGACACCACTTCTTTTTTAATATTTCAGTGGATTTACCAGAAGAGATGCTTAAAAGGACAAAATGGGAAGGCTGTTTCCATTAGAAATCTCAATATATCTATGAAATTACAGTTTGTGGAACATTATTGACATTGGTATGAATGATGCCTGTAGCACAGAGTCATGACAATTTGTTAGCAAGGCTTTCTGGCCTGAGTGACATTTTTCACATTACCTATATTCTTTGTCCTGGAGTCTTTTCAAAGCTCTTGTTGTTGATTAAATTCCAGGCCAGGCAATTGCTAACATTTCCAAAATGTAATATTTTTGAAATAGCTTTGAAGATGCTATTTCATTCTCACATTCTGAAAGAGTTTCTTTTCCTATATAATACCATATGTTCGGCTTGTATCATCTATCCCGATTCAAAAAACCTTCTGTCTTATGATGCATCACATCAATCAGCAAGGTGTTTATTTGGAAGACATTTGGTCCTGAGCTATAACATTCCTTCCAGATACAAATTAAATGAAACCCCAGCATATAGTTCTCCATCATTCATCATTTCAGGTAGTTGGACAAGGCAGCCTTTAATGACTTGAGAATCTCTTCCAAGGGCAAGTGCAGTTCCAGACATTTTGGTGTGAAAAGTACTGTGATTACACTGAACTTAGCCCAGTTTCTCTCCAGTAAATATATATTTGGGATTCCTTAAGAAAACCTATTGAAAGAATTTAATATCCTCGAGAATATCCTTCTAAATTTCTTTAAAACTAAAAAGTGTATTCTCCCTCTCTCTTTTTCTCTTTTCCTTTCTCTCTCTTCCCTCCTTTCCTCTAGCCTTCATTTTAACCTTTCCCAAGTGACTGTTACAAGTTTTTCTACACAACAAACGAAGTGAAGCTGAAGACATAGATATTAAATAGAAATGGACAAACATCTGATAAATACTGATTACTTGATTCATATATGTAAGTTAAGTTTTTCTAAACAGGAAATCAGTTTACTTTCATTTTTCATGCAAACCTAGCCACGACCTTATTTCCATTAACATCAGCAGTTTTCTGTTTTGCTCTTATTCATAACCATACCTATTATTTCCCTATATATTACTAAACATTAATAGCTTGAAAAATGCTCTTAAGGCAGAATTAATCAAATAAAGTGAACTATTTTGAGTGACCAAATGTAGTCTTCCAATTTTTGGAGTTCAAAGACAAAGGGTTTTTTCCCACTTTTCTCACTCAATATTGTTATTTAAAAACAAAAAATATGTATTTAATCAGCATCAGAAATATATGACACAATGAAACTACATAATGAAGGGAACATGTAAATGTAATCACTTAGCATCATAAAACTAATTAACAGCAGAGAGGATGAGTTCTTTCACCTTTGATAGCTCTGATTATGGTTTAATTTTCTTCATTGTAATTGGAGTAAAGAATACCCACAAAGCTAATTTCTTTGGTTTAAGGGATCTATTTTATTTGCAGTTTTAATGTGTGTTCCTCTAGAAGCAAATGCAAAGATGCCACTGTGCCAACACCCCTAGCAGATGGGAATCACAAGGTAGAGCTTGGTTGCAGGGTTCACCACTAAATTCTTCTCATTAAGAAGGGTACATTGAAAATAAGTCTTATTTTTCTAAGCTAGTACTATTAAGTGAGTTAAATCTTAATGAATAGGTGTCTTTTTTTGTAAAAATGAAAATTTAATAGAAAAAGTACAGTTCACTTTTATGTTTAGTAACTGGGTCATATTTACTTATCATAAGGCTTATTTTTTCTTTCACATTTTAAAAATAATACAGTATAAATGATTTGTTAATAGAAAATTTACATATTATTTAATTCATTTTTAATTTTCCTTTGGTCAGCCTTTCTTTCCTCCATTCCTACTACTGTCCGTCCAACCATCTTCCATCACTCTCTCTCCTGCTTCCTTTCTTTCTGTTTTCTTTCCTTTCTTTTACATATTAATGCTTATAATAAGCAAAGCACATTTGTCAGGATCACTAACTAGAATTCTTTCTGCCAGGAAGAGAAGTTCTCTTATCACAGATTTTACTCTCATCAGATTTTTAAGTTTGCCAATTTTCCTAGAAAAGTGAAAAAAGCTTGGGGTTCATCATTGGAATTTTGGAGCTTTTAAATCTGTAGAGATGCAGCCAAAATTGCTGCTGATATTTTAAATTCATGCAGATGAAGATGACAACTTCTGGGTTTAACAAATTTCCTTAAAAACACTCTTCTCATGCATATGTAGTAATTCTACATTAAATATTTCTTATTGATATGTTTTAATTGCAATTGCAATGATGTATAAAAAAGTATTGGATTAATTGTTATGGGTCATTCACTAGTCAGTTGTGTTGTGTGATCCTTCAATACAGCTCATTAATTATAGTGTTTCATTTCTCTTTTCCATAGTATAGGGATATTGCCATCAGTTTGAGCCATCTCACAGTATCATTGCCAGGATCTATTGAGATAATGGATATAAAATAGCTTTGAGCAGTACCGGGTACTGCAGGAAGGCAATGAATTATTGTTATTTCAACATAGAATGTACATGATGCTTTCCTAAATCCCTTGAGGGATTTGATTTTCTCCCTTAGAATAAAACAATTTTCCACTGACATCATTTCTAGGCTCAAAAATATATATGTAAATTCATTGTCAGTCACCTCACCTAATATATAAACACTTTTGTTTATATATTTTAAACTTTCATTTTGAAATAATTTCAAACTTACAGGACAGTTGCAAAAATAATACAAACACCATACAAAGAAATCCAACATACCCTTACTGCCCCAGATACCTAGATCCACCATTTTAACATTTTGCTACCTTTGTCCCATCATTCTATATCTATCTATCATTTATCAATCTATCTATTAATCTATTTATCTATCTCTCTATCAACATCTATCTATCCTTTGAACATTTGAGAGCAGGTTGCCCATATCATACTCCATGAACACATACTTCCAAACAAGGACATTCACATATGTAATCACCTTAAAAGTGAAGTTTCCAAGTTCAAGAAATTTAATGTTGATATAAAGCTTACATTCTATATTCTAATTATTTTATATCCCAATAATATCCTTTAAAAATAATATTTTTTAATTAGAGAAGTTGTAGATTTACAGAAAAGTCATGTAAAAAATACAATGTCCCATATACCCTACTCCATTGTTGACACTGCGTTAGTGTGGTACCTTTGTTCCAATTGATTATAGAATATTAATATATTACCATTAACTGTAGTCCACAATTACATTAGGCGCATTTTTCCCATTTACCACCCTATTATAAACATTACATTTGTTATAATTCATGAAATAACATTCTTATACTTAAACTATTAACCCCAGTCCATTGTCCACAACAGGGTTCCCTGTTATACTATCCCATTTTGCTAATGTTGTGTGTCTCTAGTGTATTTTTTTTTAGGAGGTACCAGAGATTGGACCCAGGATATCATACATGGGAGGCAGGCCTCAACCACTGAGCTATATCTGCTCCTCTGCTGGTGGATTTTCAATCTCTACTATTGTGCCTTTCATCCCCATAATACTCTTATGTTTTTTAATACATTTACATTCTTCTTCATGCTCAACATTGTCTTCTTAATGTCCTTTATCTCTTTATGCATTTTTTCTTTTATCTCCTTGAGTTGATTTAGGACAATTGTTTGAACATCTTTGATTAGTTGTTCCAACTTCTGAGTTTCTTCTTAAGTTTTAATGTGTTCCTTTGAGTGAGTCATATCTTCCTGTTTCTTAGTATGGCTTGTTATTTTTTAGTGATGTTTGAGCATCTGATTATCTTGAGGTTTTAACTCTAAATGTCTGTTTCTCCCTCTTCTATAGAGTTTTATTGTTGATTGGCTTGTGTTTAGGCTCTTCTTTGACGCTTGATCTAACTTATCCTAGATGTTTTAAAAAGCCCGTGTTTAACTGTTCAGATTTTCTTACCTCTTCTTCATCTGTACCTTGCCCTGCATATATGGTGCAATTTTTAACATTACACTTTTTGTGCAATTGTTTCACATGCAGGAAAGACCTTCCTTTCCTCTGTTCCTTCTCCAGGAATCTTATCTGTTCTGTTTATATTTGTGGAGGCTTTTCTCCCCAGATCCTATGATTTATTTAAATTCTCTCCCTCACTCAGTGCCCAATTTCCCTTATACTTTTTATTTCTGGGACATGTCCTATCTTACAGCAGTTCAGTTTTAACCCCCCTTTTTTTCCTTTGAGGATTTTCTGCCTCCCAGTTCTTCCCCATTAAGGTAAACCACCCTGGGGAGCCAGCTGGGGTCAATCCAGAAATGTGGGTCACTTCAGAAAAATCTGTTTTGCATTTAGGTGTCTATCCAATTGAAACTGGTTGAATGAGGGCACATCAGTTCTTACAAGCCTTTCTACCAGGGTCTCTCTTTTCATTTTTGCCCCTGGGGGCTCTTCTGTATGCAGTACTCTTCAATGATTTCTGTTATGCCCTGGACCTAGGCCAACTTAGGTCCCTGTGCCTGGATAAGTGTGGAGTTCTCACATGCTGTTGTTAATCTAAAAGCCCAGTCCACGGTGGGAGGAGTCAGGGCTGTGCTTTCTCCTTATTATTTGCTGGCTCTGCAGGACTGATTGAGGGGGAGGGGAACAGGCACAAACCAGTATCCAAGATGGAACTCTCCTACCTGAACTTTTTCTGTATTTTTTTTTCTATTCAGCATATGTGGAGTTCTTCTCCAGTCTCTACCATCCTCTAGAGTTCTAAGCAAATGGGATTTACCTTTTTATTTGCTAAGTCATTGGGGAGGCTTTTTCAGGGATGTATTACATTGCCATGTTGAATATGAAACACTTCTGAGATGAATTTCAATAGAAAGAGTTAAGGCACTAAGAAAATTAAAAATATGGTACAGACTTATTGACAAATTAATCAGGTTTGTAAATCAGACCATCATTTATTTCCTAGCCTCTGTGCACATATGGAGGATTTGTTGTTTCTTTTCAAAACTTGGGGATATTTCACAGGATGAAAAACATTGTGAGCAGTTTAATAAACCATCTATGTCAAACTGTTCTCCTTAGTTTTTAAACTGATAAACTTGTGGTTCAAAAGTGATTGAATTCTACACACAAGGAGCCAGGAGGAGCAAAAGTGGAATGCCAATGCCTTCTGATTCTTGATCTAATTTTCCTCTCACTATCCACCACACGGATCAGAACTGTTTGGGAGATTTATTTGTGTGACTAATAATATCAGCTAGCATCATCTCATCTTTGCCACCATTTTGTCAGATACACGTGTTAGTTGTTCAATATACTCTGGAACACTTTTTTCTATACATGGCTGTCTTCTTCACCAGTGCAGGACACTTAGTGTATTCCATATACATTCCCAGATTTCCATTATGCACAGACTCCATGCAAGGCAAGTTTCACATATTTTTTCCATATGAAAAGTACATGAATCATTGGGTGTATATGAAAAGCTGGCAAGACAACAGGAAGATTAAGCAGCTGCCTTTTTTTTTTAACTTCATGGAATTTTACATGTTTTATTATCTATCTACTCAGATAAAATTAGGTGGGACACATTTTTTAATGCTTCCAATAAATATGAAAAATGAGCCTGCAGCATGGAAAATCCTTTGACTGCCTTGTGTTATTTGCAACAGATGAATTTAATTTGTATTCAGACATCAGTGCTATAACTAACTAGAGAAATAAAATGGATGTCTATAATCTCTTTTCAATTATTTAAAAGGGATGAAGTGTCAATTGGCTAAAAGTAATGACGCCATGGCTATACTTAGTGTTACACATATTACACTTAAATTTAAGGTGGAATATACACACATGCCTACATACATGCAATAGATTAATAACATTGAAGGTTAAGCAATCCAGAATACTATATTGCTTTTAGGAGAGCAAAGCTTTTAGACTTTAATTAGTTGGTGTTAGCAAATGGCTTCAAATCTTATATCATATTATACAAATATAATTCTACTTTCTCTTTAAATATTTATAATTTAAAAAATAAATGATCTGGAATATAAGAATTTATCTATTGAGCAGTAGTAGCAGAATTCATTCACCCATGACATAGTCCTTCTGGATTGGGCAGGTGCAGGGTCCTAAAAAGATCTTAAATGTCAAATAAGGTATACTAAGTAAACTTTAGGTATAGAGTACTATTCTGCATTTAACTCCAAATGATCTTATGCTAATATTGTAGTGTGTAAAAATCAAGAAGAAAATATAATTTACAAATCAGAACATGTTTCATTCTATCTCTATGTCTTAGTTTGCTAAAGGCTGCCAAGACAATATACCAGAAATGGTCTGGCTTTTACAAGGGGAATTTATTAGGTTGGAAGTTCTAAGGCCATGAAATTGTCCAAATTGAGGCATCATCAGGTGATGCCTTCTCCCAGAGACCAACACTGGGCAGTGTTTCCTGTCTCCTCCAGGTCTCGTTGCTTCAGCTTCTACTTCCTCTCTCTTGGATTCCATTAATTTCAGGTTCTTGGTCTCATGGCATTGTCTATGCTCCTGTGGCTTTCTCTCTGTCTCTGCAGCCTTCTCTCTCCCAGGTTCCATTGAATTCAGCTTCTGGCTGCTCCATCTGTGGCTTTCTCTCTCAGCTTCTGTGGGTTTCTGTGGTCTTTGTTCTCTGTATATTCATCCCATTCATAAAGGACTCGAGTGAGAGGTTTAAGACCCACCCTGGGCTATGCCTTACTGAACAAATCTAATCAAAGGGTCCCACCTACAATATGTTTACACCCACATGAATGGATTAATTTTCTGGGGTCCATTAAAGACTCAAACTACCATATATTGTCTGAAAACAAAGCATTACTATTTAAGTGCCACTTACAAATTAAACATGTATATTATTGTTCTATATTTTAGTAGCCACTGAAGTAATAGTGGATGTATGGGATATCATTTTAACACATGATTCTACGTGCTTTTGCACATCTGTTTTTAACAATCTTTTTTCACTCTGGATACCATTCTTTCCTTCAGTACCAACTATTGTCAACTATTGTTTTGGTGGAAAAGTGGGTCACAACAAAATAAAAAACCAAAGGCAGCAATTCATGACCACGAAGGAAAAATGCAGCCAGTTTTAGCGTAAGACAGAAACACTCAAATGTTGACTTTCAGAAAGAATATTCCTGTCCAATTTCCTCTTTCCCCTACTGAGCTAATTACATGATGGGTGGAGTGACAGCAATGGCAGTGGACACACCTGTGTGAAAGACTACAAGCATCAAAGAATCACCTATCATTTTTTGATGGCACTAGACACCACATGGAAATTGAGTTAGTGATCAATGACCTCTTGTTCTTTTGTTTGGAAGGGACAACCAAGTAAAGGCATTCAGCAGACCATTGCCTTATGTACAGGAACACACATTCTGACCAACTTCTGTGAATAACTCCTATTCAACAGCTCAGGAAACGTATAATAGCTGCCTACCATCCAAACCAGAATACCTATAGGAGTTGTAGGAGGAAGATGCCTCCTCACCTGACCCAGGAGGAAAAATATATAACTGAGAAGTTCCAATAAGCCTAGACAGTGACAAAAAGATCCTCTTCCAGTATAGGTATGAGTGTGAGAAACAATTTAGAACTTTTATTTAGAACAAAAGGAAAGGGAAGGGGAACAATTTGGAAAAGGCACAAAGAGAGCACACTAATTTGACAATTTGATCAGATTCTTTCTACCTGCATTTGGAATTTTCCATAGGGATTAATGAAAGATGGTCTGGGTTCAGTGTTGATATGGAACAATTCTTAAACATTTATATATAAATATATATGTATACATACATGCATATAAATAAATAAGTAAATAAATAAATCAATAAAATAAACTACAGAGCACAGGAATATTGTGAAATTAAAAGTTGGAAATGCCTATCCCACATTGTGTAGAAAGCTTGTGTTCATATGCATATTTTGTAGAAATCAATTTCTGCAATATTCCAAACAAAAATATATTTGTTACATTCATATTTGGTTCAATGCCAAAGGCCAAAGACATAAAAAATTATAGAAATGATAACATCCTAACAGTCATCCATGCTTTTTATCTTTTCATAAACAAAGAATATGCTCATGTTTATATTATTCTTAATATTATTCCATGTATCTTGGAAATATTTCTTCTATATAAAATTTGACTTAAAATATTTACATATACCACATTGTGATAATATGATACTAAAAACATCTTGTTGTCTCTTCTACGAAATCAAAGCTCTTTAACTTATATTACCTTTTCATCCTGTACTGGATATAGTGCAGTATCCAGGAAAGATATAAAGGAGACACTAGGGCTCAGAAATATTCTTTGATTTTGTCTGGGCTCCTGTGATTGATTGTATATAGAAATGTACCAGAAATCTAAGTTTAACCTATCCCCATTATCACCACAGAAAGCCATGCTACTATCATCTTTCATTTGGTCTAATTCAATGGTTTCCTAACTGGCCCTTTAGAAATACAAAGTCTTCATATATTACCTTACTTAAGAACTTTAAAGATCAGGTTAAAAAATATACTTAACATAAGCTAATATTTGCCAAATAATCTAGCCCTGCCTACCTTTTCAGAAACCTTTTCCCCTCTTCTCCAGGTTTGGAAGACCCTAGCAACTTCTTTCAATTGGCCAACCCTTTGTCCACTTCAGGGACTTTGCAGATGCCCTCTCCTTGGCCTGAAATGCTGTCCTCCCTGCTTTAAGTGGCTGATTTTGCACAGCCTTCAGATCTCACCTTCAAGTCCTTTCTTCAATTAAGGGCATCTCTGAGCCTCCAACTTAAACATAGTTGATAACTTTATATTGTTTCACAGCAAACTCTACTTTTCTTATATTGTAATTGAATTTAATTTGTAGCTGTGTATTTACTTCTGTAATTATCTGTGTAATTTTCTGTCATCTCACACCATTCCATGGCAGTTTCTAGTTGATTTGCACAGAATCATCTGTACCTAGCAACTGTAGGGCTCATTGGAAATGAGCAAATAACATTGGTTGGGAGAGTGAATAAATGATTGAGGAGATGGATAGGTGGATGAAAGGATAAAGCCTCTGCATTCATGGAGGCAAAAGTAATTAACAGTCAAGTATATAGGAACATTGTTGGAAAGGTTTAATTTCCAGTTTAGCCATTTACTTCTGTGTGACATTGGATGAGTTAAAAAATATTTTGGTCTTACTATGGTAGTAAAGTTGAAATTATTTGTACAACAAGTTAGTAAAGAGGAAAAAGTGAAGAGAGAAGAAAAACTGATGTGTTAATAAGTTATTAAAAGTTGGTGAAAGATTAACAACACAGTGTTTGGATAAACTTAGATGAGAATAAAATATAAAAGTTTACTGAATGGAGGAAAGAGAATATCTTATGAATATTGAATGAAGGAAGTAAGGATGGATGATAAAGAAATGTGGAGGAGAAAAGAAGTATAGAAGTTCATGACTGATGGCTTCTGTTTTGCTGTTCCTTCCCCATTGTAGTGAATATTTATTTTAGAATGAAAATATCCACATATTCTTTGTGCCTTAATAATAAAGCAAAATATTGTCAGTGAAATAATGTATCCAGTTTTTTGTTACATTTATTTAATTATATTTGTCCTCAATTATTACTAGGGGGAAAACCTACAGAAAATGTACATTAGTAAATAGAAAGGATCATTTTCAGAGAACACTCAAAGGAGTTTTACAACAGACTTTCTGTTCAAATGGGTAAAGACACTAACAGTAAACTGAACCAAGAATTACATTGCAAAATGATATTAAAGTTGCACTTAGTTAAAATATATCATTTTTGCCTATGTCAAAATAGTAGGAAGTGATCCTCCTTTTTCACATCATTAAAAATAATGACTTTTGACCTTACAAAGCAGATAATATAAAAATGATTTGTTTGGTTGCTCTCAACATCTCAGTTCATATATTCCAAGATTCAACTATAATCCATAACCTAGTACCTTTAAGGAAGTAATTTTTAAAAATCATCACTATAGCATAAATAATAGCTGGAACCACTTGCAGATCTTTGGAAAGGAGCTTCCTAAACAACAAACAAACAAAACCAAAAAAAAAAAGAAAAAAGGAAAAATGAAAAATTTGATGCTTAAAATTCTCACAAACAAGATGCTAATGGCTTATATTAAGCTGACTGCCTCTTAGAAGTCCTGGACATCATTAGAGACAAAAACAACTATTGGCACTCACTGAGAGAGAGCAACCATCACCCACCACGTTTCTCATTCAAGGTGGTAGCATGTGTGATGGCACATAGTAATACTGGGCATAATTGGTGGCTTCTGCTCCCCTTGAGGCCATGGTGAATCCTTAACACTGGCATCCAAATTAAGCTCACTCACCTCACAGGTTTGAACCAGGGAGAAATGAAATTCTTATCCTGCTTCTACGTGGCAGGAGAAAAGGAGCTCTCTAACTCCCCCATCTCCCATTCTCTGATCACACAGAAAATGATCTTCACACTGCAGTGGGGACATGCAGCCTAAACAAGAGGCCGCAGTGACCCCTGTAAGCTATCTGTTTCATGCTAGTTTATTACATATTCTGGAATTAAATTGGAGCGTTTCCATTTTTGTCAAAAGAAATCTGAATTTATAACCTTGGAATGGCCATTACACAACTACTTAAAGTTCTATAATCTCAGGTCATTTGAACCCTGCCAGTGCTAATCAAAAGAAATTGTAGTTTTATTTCCAACATAAATCAATCATCTAACAAGCTCTAATTGGAGCCAACCAGCCTCAGTTTAAGCACTCCTTTCCAGCTTACTCTGCCACGTCTATTCAAATACTGTGAAAACAGGTAATAAAATAAATACACTAGACATAGTTTTGCATGGTCTACGAGATTGTAAACTCTCTGATGGGAGGCTCCTTGTCTTTAAATTGACCACATCTCCATACTTTGCATGTGAAAAAGATTCAGTAAATACTCCTTGAATACAGTTATTACATAAAAGAACTTAACATTTTAAAAATTTCATCAAGTTTAAAATAACACATAGAGTAGAAATAGAGGTTCAGAATATTAATTTGGTATTAATTCTCACTGATGACACAGACCTGGTCTTGGGACTGTGGGTTAAATACTAGTTATTTCCACATACTCTGCTAAGACAGGACTGACTGCATCTGCCCAAATGAGCCCCGAATTGCCATTGCATCTTCCTGGCAACAGTATGAATCATTTACAACAGTTAGCATTGAAAAGCCCAGTTGATGTGGCGGAATTCATTATAATACATACTCATTTGAAGCAGTAATTGTTTTGCTACCAGGGCACAACCCTTTATAACATCCCTTAAACAGTTTTTTTTATGAAGATGGAACTTTAATTTTTTCAGTAGCTACTAAGTGCAATGCTTGAATACCTTTCCTCATTTGTTTTTCATCATGTATCACTACCCAAAGGCAATCATTAGCTAATTTGCTGATTTATGGTTGCAGTTTATGAGCTTTAAACAATGTTAAACCATTTTTGTTCATTCCTTAGTGCACTGGCAGATGAAGAATGTCTGTCCTTTATATTCTTAGCTGTGTAAAGAAAATGTACCTCACCCTATGTGTTCTTGGCTTCTATGACATCTGAAATTGTTGCTTTATTACTTTCCTGCTGGATCTTAACTAAAAGCAATGTTTACCTAGCTACCCAATCTGAAAGCTGCTAAGGTTCTTTGTGCTGCCACCTATGACAAAACAAGGTCACAACACCGGTTTAGCATGGGAATCTAATAGCTATTACTTATGCCGTATTCCAGTGTCATATACACTGAAAAGCAAAATTGGTCACTGCTGTGTAGGCTGACAGGGCTTGACATCCTAGCTGTATGAGACATATTTTCATTATTCAACCAGACACAAACACTCACATTCAGAACTGTTTTGAATAATGGCAGTGTACATTACCTTTGCATGTCTGACCCAAATCTCTCACTACAGAGGGGAAAGATTTCACATGCTTCCTGGCGCTGAACTGGTAAATGTTTCTTAGGAGCACAAAAAGCCACAGTGTGAAAAAGCATTAGCATGCTTCTAAATTTGCTGACAAAATACACATATTGGATGGACTGTAACAAGTGTTGGCAAGGACAGAGAGAGACTGGAACCCTCAAACACTGCTAGTGGGAACGTAAAGTGGTGTAGTCGCTTCAGAAAATCCTCAAAAATTTAAACATAGAGTTTACCATATGGCCCAGCAATTCCACTGCTAGTGTATACCCAAAGAATTGAAAACATGTGCATGCAAACTCTTGCATACAAATGTTTCTAGCAGTATTATTTATAATAGTTTCAAAGTGCAAACAACTCAAATATCCATTCACTGATGAATGGAAAAACAAAATGTGGTCTATCCATAAAATGGAATGTGGTCAGGCATAAAAAAGAATGTAGTACTGATAAATGCTACAACAGGGATGAGCCTTGAAAACAGTATGCTAAGTGAAAGGAGCCAGACACAAAAGGCCACAGATTGTATGATTTCATTAATATGAAATGTCCAGAATAAGCAAATCGATAGAGATAGAAAGTAAATTAGTGTTTTTCAGAGGCCTGAGGGAAGGGAGAATGAGGAATGACTGCTAATTGGGGTGATGAAAAGTTCTGGAGTTAGATTATGGTGATCGTAGCAGTTTGGCATTATTTATGAATTCCAAAAATAGACATTGGATTATGCTTGTAAACTGGTCTGTTCTTCTGGGTGTGATTAAGTTATTATTAGGGCTTTGATTGGGCCATGTCAGTAGGATATTAGGTCCCCGCTAAGGGACTCAGCGATAAAACTACATGGCAGAGCAGAGGAGTTAGTTGGAGTTTTGATGTTGGAGTTCTGATACTGAGTTTTGAGCTGGAGCCCTGGGAAGTAAGCACAGAGAGGAGCTTGGTTGTGAGGAAGGAGAGAAGGCCCCAGAAAAAGAGATGAGCCGTTTGCCTGATAGACTACAGCTGGCCTTGTGGAGAGAGCCAAAGCCTAGAGAGCCTCATAGTTTATAGCTGACTGTGGAGATAGCAGAGTAGCTGAGCCTGGAGCCAAGCAAGCCCCGGGGAAGAGAGGAACCCAGGAAGCCTGAACCCTCACAGACGTCAGCAGCCATCTTGCTCCAACACGTGGCAATAAACTTTGGT
Source organism: Cabassous unicinctus (assembly GCA_029593785.1). Taxonomy (NCBI): domain Eukaryota; kingdom Metazoa; phylum Chordata; class Mammalia; order Cingulata; family Chlamyphoridae; genus Cabassous; species Cabassous unicinctus. The sequence continues at coordinate 29,208 of JAQZBX010001768.1, read as the reverse complement.
GAGGGAAGTAACTTATGCTTTATGGCCTGGTAACTGTGGGCTTCTACCCCAAATAAATATCCTTTATAAAAGCCAACAGATTTCTGGTAATTTGCATCAGCACCCCTTTGGGCTGACTAATACAATGATGTTGTGCAACTTTGTGAATATACTAAAAAAAACCACTGAGTAGTATACTTTAAAAGGGTGAATTTTATGGCATGTGAATACTATATATTAGTATATATTATAGTAATATACACATACACATATATAGTATACTATATATGCTGTATAGTGTATAGTATAGTATATATAGTATATGCTATAGATAATAAATAAACATATTACTGTTGATGCCTTCATGGGATATTCCTCTTCGTATTAGGCATTATTAGGCCTCTATTTTTCCACACTCACATACAAAGTTTAGTTGGATTAATTTCTTTTAAGAAGCACTTCAATTATATTAATCACTATTCTCTCTATATATATTTTAAAGATTTATGTTATTCATTTATTTCTCCCTACCCCCCTTGTTGTTTGCATGTGCTGTGTCTGTTTGTTGTGTGCTGGTCTTCTCTTTTTAGGAAGCACCAGGAACCGAACCCAGGACCTCCCATGTGGGAAGGAGGCATTGAATCGCCTGAGCCACCTCCACTCCCTGCTTCATTGTGTCTCTCGTGTTTCCTCGCTATGTCTCTTGGTTGCGTCATCTCACTTTATCATCTTGTGTCAGCTTGCTGCACCAGCCTGTAGCGCCAGCCCATCTTCTTCAGGAGGCACCGGGAACCCAATCCAGACCTCCCATGTGGTAGGTGGGAGCTCAGTTGCCTGAGCCACTTCCACTTACCTATATTTTTATCAAAGCACCCAGGATGTAGCTTTTAAAATATAGTTGTTAATGTACCTCATCATAATTTGATCTATCACCTCTGATATTTCTCACCTCTCTTTTTATTGAATTAACTGTAATTCTCTTTGTTTGGATTTCTTTAACGTGCTTAACATAGCAATCTTTTCTGTTCCTGGTAATGAGAATTTAGGCCATTGCTAATATTTACAACTCTTTTCATATATGAACTGCTTTTTAACATTATGCTATTACTTTTGGGGAGGGGCAGGGGATGTGGAAGGAAGAGAAAGTTTCTATTCTCTGACTCTGTGTCTAGAGGTTTACTAGGAAGCAACTCTATCTCTCAGGCAAAAATAAATACATTTTACAGGCTGCAAATGACGATAGATCTCAACATCAATCCCATGATTTCACATTCTTTATTGCCTTTTATTGGCATCACCCAAATCTGGCCCCACCTTTCTAATTTATCGTACACATTTAGTCTTCACTGTTAAAGTGTTTCTCTCCTCAAAACTCTCAATAAATCCTACTTTTCTTTCAGTCTGGTTTTTTGGCTTTCTCTGACTTTCCCTCTCGTTTCCCACTCATCCCTATGTGTACCTTATACACTGGCCTTGGAGAGTCCTTCTTCTTTTAATTCTACCACACATTCTTGCCATGATACTTGTGATTTTTCCACTGCCTGGAATGATTTCTCTTTGCCGACCACTGTTAAATTTCCACTAATCTCTTAAGGTTCGTATCAAGCACAAAACCACAGGAATCTCATGAAGGCAGGTACTTTGTCTTATTCTCTAATTTAACCCTTTTGGCCAGAACAGTGCCTGACACATAGTTGGTACTCAATAAGAAAATAAGTAAATAAATACATGTCACTTTATAGTTAAATGAAGAGCTACTTTATATCCTTCTTGATATTGTATTTCTCTCTTCTACTGAAAACAAGTAAAATTATTTTCATTTTACTTACATCCTGTTGTACATTTTAGTTACTTAAGTATTTATTTTATTTTCCTTGTGTCTTATTCATTTATTTTCTGCATCTCATAAACACAGCATCTTGTTCTTGAATTCTGCTCAGTCAATATTGATTAAATTCATCAGCAGAGCTCAATGTACACACTTTGAAAAGGGTATCAGCTTTGCTTTTTCCCCTGCAGGCTGCCTTACATAAATAGTACATGTTTAGAAAAAACAGGAAAAAAAAGTTATTTTTTTCTAGTAAAATAATAGTTATGACAATTAATATAAGATGGTTATTCAGTGTCTTAGAGACGAGTAAACAAATTACAACTATCATACTTTTCCCTTTTATCTTAGTTTCAAACATTTGCTGACAAAAAAATTCATTTTATACATAATTCATTTTATGGTCATTTAATACACACCACAAAAATTTACCCAGATGAAGAAACTGGTTCAGATTTTATCTCTGTTTTATAAGGCTATAGAATGTGTCTTCCATTGCTCCCCTTCCATAGGTAAGTTATTAACATATATAGCTACGGTATCTCAGAACAATGAATCTTATCAATCAATTACATTTTACAGCTCAGAATATAATTAATGGGGAAGCAGGTGTGGCTCAATGGATAGAGCTCCCGTTTACCATATGGGAGACCCCGGTTGGCTTCCCGGGGCCTTCTTGTGAGAGCAGGCCGGCCTGCGCGGCGCAGTGGGCTGATGCAGCAGGACCTCACAGCAAGGGGGAGACAAGCAGACACGGAAGAAACACACAGCTAATGGACACAGTAAAACACAAGCAGCAAGGGGGGGATAAATAAATCTTTAAAAAAAAAAAAGAATATAATTAATGAAGTCTTTATAAAAGACTGCTTCTGCTTTATGTAATAAGCTGATTTCATTGATATTAAACTGAGAAATCACTGCCCTTTCATGAGTGGTATTTGTTTGATACTTTTGCATTCTCCTCCTCCTTGGGTTACTAACTGGTATATACTTGATAAGTGCTAGCCCTCCAACCAATCATCTACTACTATACTGGCTCCTGCAGTATGGAAGGGAAATAAACACATATAAACATATATATATATATATATAATAAACATGGTAAAAGCAAGTTGACTGATTAATGGTAGGACCCTCTATTCTGTAAGCTATTTGAAGGCAGGGAAAATTTCTGCTTTATAGTTTCACTCTATGTTTAGTTGATTAGCACACACATGATGTGCAATTTTGAGTAGTTAAGTGGATGTATTTTCCCATTTAAATTTAACCATTTTACTGCCAGAAAAATTATCTAAAACTTTGAAATAATGAAAAAAGATGGGTAGTACATATTTTAAATGCTGTACAAAGGCAAAGGCTATCTGAGGATAGCCTAGGATATGAATTTGCTATGTCTCACTGTAAACTGTTGAGAAAAGACCCCCGACTTGATGAAGTGATTGCAGAATTGTAAATTTTTGTTTAGCAAAGATGGAAAAGCTTTCTGCCTGGTGGAACAGCTATCCCTAAAGCCTGTTAGAAATTAACCAGTTGTACCTAATTTAGCAATCTTATCCTAACATTTATTTGCTAAATTGCCTATAAATACTCTTAGCTTCTTAAATTTTCTTCAAACAGATCCTAGCTTTCTCTGGTTCCCTTATTAATTAGTGGGTTAAATAGAATCTTTGACACAGATTCATTTAATATTTGCCTGAGAGTTATGATTTTGTCTCTTTGAAAATTATACTTTAATATTAATAGTTTTCATTATTAAAAGAACTATTTCTGTTTTCAAAATATTACTTAAAAATTGCTTACTTATTATAAAAAATCATGCCATTTTGAAATATTTTACTTATTAAAAAAATAAATGACAACTTCAAAGTACACAAACTTAAAGTATACAAACTGAAGTTCTTTTCCAACTGAATATCTTTTAATGAGTTCAAAATAGGGCTTTTTAAATCTTTCCTTAGATTATAAATAATATATTTATTGTAACTATTAAGTTGTTAAATCTAAGAAAATGTGTCTATTCTCAGCACAGATTTTGGATTTCAAAGCACTGACAAGGAATTTCTCTCAGAGAAGTGAGTTTAAAAAAAAAAAAAAAAAAGCTAAATCTTTCCCAAAGACACAGAAGGAGTTTTCAATGAGACTCACAAAATGCTATTAATATGAATCATAGACCATGATTAAACATCTTTAGAATATTTTATAGTGGATAAAGATCTCTTAAGATCTCCCTTGGGCTGAAAGGTTTATTAGAACTAATTTTAACCTTATGGTAGAAAAAGGGGATGCTGCACTGCACAGCTGTCAGAAAATGGTAATTTGGACAATTTGGAAGAATCTTATAGTTTACTGAGAGGAATGGAAATACCAGTGTGGTACCTTAACCATCTTAATTTAAATGAACTTTTAAATATCTCAATTAAATTAATCTGTCTTATCTTGAAAAACGAAAGAATTTTCAAAAATAAGACTGCAGTCCATGAAGTAGTTTCTAAAACTGAAGCTCCTTGGCATTACATAAGGAGATTCAGCTTTGGCACCAGTGATAGACTGAGGTCAAATCCAGGTCTTGACATTTATTAACTATTCATCCTTGTGTAACCTCGCAGAGCCTCAATCTCCTACCAGGTAGAATGGAGATATGGGTCTGCATTTTAATGTATCTGCTGGGAGGATAAAATGAGGAAACTAATATAAATACCTAGCTCAAAGCCTGGTATCCACAGGTCAGACTGTCAATGTATCTCATTATTGTAACAAACTTCTTTGCTCCTGCTTTTTGACCAGCCCTAAGTCACTAGTTGTGTATTTAACCTAACTGTGGATACCTAGCATTTGGGAAAAAAAATAGTCATTTTTATTGTACCACTGGAAAATACATTTGTAATTATTATGAGTAAATAATGGATCAAGAAGAAAATTACTCCTGACAGTCTATCCCAGCTTGAAGAATTGTGCTAATAATTTTAGCTTTATCTACTCATGTGATGTAACTGAAGAGGCTATTTAAAACAATTTATTTATAATTTATACCAATCTGACTTCCAAAAAGGATTTTAGGCACCTGCTCTCTGTATAGTTTGTAGTCAATCATCTGGGTCACTTGATATGAAATTTATTTAAAGCACAGAGAGGTCTTTTCTTTTAAATACAACTATTTAATTTCAGGCACCAGTCTGATTTCCAGTTGTCGACTACCTAGCACTGAGCTCCTGTCAGTCGAGCTCAGATAACTGCTGAGGGGAGGCTGAGGAGAGGCTGGGGCAGTGCTTCTGAAGGGACTGGAAAGGGGCTCCATGGGGTGGGCCTATGAGAACCAACAGGGCAGTAGGTAGGCTTTAGAACTTTGCCCTCACTCCCCCATCACTGCTGTCACAAGCCACCATAACCAAAGGGACTTTATTACATCCTCAGGTCTGTTCTGGTTGGGACAAGGTTGTAAGTCACTTGTCTTGGCCTCCTCATGAACCCTCTCATCCACTTCCCTGGCCTCAGCGTGGTTGAGGACCTGAGGGTTTGTCTCCTGGGCTGTTGCTGCCGCCTCCCAGCTGATCATGCCACCTCCTCGTTTTCTCTAACCCAGTTACCCTCTATGAATTTGTCTGGATTGTCTTCCCCCAAACAAAACTTGCTTAAAGATCTCTGTTGGAACAATGAGTCAAAAATATACCGTTTGCTGTAACACAACGTAAATCCTGGATTTTTTAGATGTGCTGAACAAAGAGCTATTCATTAAGTTTTATTCCTTATGTAATATATCAGCAAATTAGAATGCAGTATGCATTTACAGATCGGCAAAGGATATTAACATATAATTTACAGAATAGGAATTGAAATTACTTTCTAATTGTGGGAATTTCTATTAATCAAAGGAATGTAAACCAGAATAATGTATTTATCACGTACAAAATAAAGATTTTTTTCTATTTTAAGTCTTTCTGATAATACTCACTGTTATTAAAGAAGGTCATATCCATTACTGGTGACTGTCTTATTTGCTACAACCTTTATGGAATGTGATTAGGGAAATTATTATAAAGAAATTTAACAAAACATTAAATATACTGTGGTCCAGCAATTCCATTTATATGAAGCTATTCGATAGGAATAATTTTAAAGTTGAGTTTGTGTGTGTGTGTAGATGCTTACATTTTTCTTTATTAAAGTATTATTTATAATGATGAAAAATTAGAAACTACCTACATATGTAACAACAGTATACTGAAGATCACTTTAATCCTAATTGTGTCCACCATTCTAATCATTTAAGCCAGAACAAGCTACTGAAACACACGGCTCTGTTCACCCCATCTTAGTGCACATGTATATGTGCACACACACAAACACATTTTATACTGATCTGTTGCCAAAGGATCTTGACCCCTGAGGTGGAGCCCTTGGCTGTGACTACAGATAGCTCTGATTTTTGCCTTTACAGATTTGGTATTTGCTATCTTTACTATCCTCAGCCTTAGATTCAGTCCTCCTCTATGGACTCAGCTTTAGTATCTTACGTTCCTGGACCTGATGTTGTTTCAGGTGAAAGTGCTTACACTATAGCTTTCTTGAATCTCTCCCAAATAAATTCACTGAGCATGTGCCTAAGAAAGCTATATACGCAGTCACCAACTTAACACTTAAATCCATGAAATATATTTGCCATATAAATTTAACAATTTAAAATTATTTATTAAGAGCATTTGGCATTATAGAACAATGACTATAATATAAAGTTGCATAAACAATTAGTTATGTGACCCAAAATTTAAGCATAGTAAAAAAGACAGGAAAGAGACACTACATTAACCAGGCCCTTTGTCTCCTCTCCTGTCGTTCATCTTGCTGACATTGTGGAACCTTGCTGAGTGTTAAAATGTACTGGAAAGAAAAGGCTATATTTAAACAATGTTTGCCATTTGATACTTCATTTGCAACAACAGTAGCCAGATTTTATATTTCCTGAATTTTGTGTCTCTGCGCACAGTAGGATTAGGTTCAGGGGACAGGAAACATTAAATCCCAAATAAAGATAGCTTAAATAAGATGAAGTTTCATTTATCTTTCATGTATAAATCCAGGTCCATGGTTCGGGGCTGATGTGATACTCCAAATGTTAGCTCTTTCTATACTTGTTCTATCCTGCACGACTCTGACCTCACTGTACATGGTGGTTGCATCTACATTCAGGCAGCTGATGGAACGGAGAATAAGATAGTTTTTTTTCCTATGCTTAAGTTTTTGGTCAACTAACTAATTGCTTATGCAACTTTTATACTGTTTTTTTTTTAAGAAAGGCTTTTAAACTGCCAAAGAACACTTTCCTTTAGCCAGTACTTATTAATATGTCTCCAACAAGCTGCAAGTGAGTTTAGGAAATCTATTCTCTCCTGGATTTTCCATGGACATAGTTAAATATCCATTCCTATCAAAAAGTTATTGAAGATAAAGCTAATCATTTCTGCCACAGTCACAATTCTGCAAACTATGAAATATAGTTGTGGAATTTAAGTTTTGGAATTTTGTTCTTTGCATAGTCATTTCACCATATACTCTAAATTTTTCTTCAGTGTCCTTGTTTTGTTAACATATAATTTGGCTTGTATCATCTTGATTTGAATTTCTTAATTATTTCAGAATTTTATTCATTTCCTTCTCTCCATCTTTTAATGTATGCCTTCTATAACAACATTTGTGTGGAAACTGAACAAGGTCCTTTTTATAGACTCATATATTTAAACAAGCTAAATTCATAAACTCTCTATAGTTTAAAATGCTATTAGGTTACTTTCTATTAAAATACTATAGTTACTACATTGCCAATAAACTTGGAGGTTAAATATCATGAGACCTTAATCCTTTGAAATCATTATAAAATGTGCTTTTTAAACAGAGTAGAATTTGAGCAAAATAATTGAGCTCAATGAAAACAAAATAAGAACCTCTCTTCTTTTAACTCAGTCACATCTCACTGTTTCACGCTTACAATGTGTGTGAATCAAAAGATGACATTCTTCCATTTAAGACCTTCAAGCTTTAGATGTTTGGCCTCAAATAACCAAATATGAAAATTGCTTAGGCAACAGGTTCCTCTTCAAGATGAACTTAGAGTAAAATGACCTATGAGAATGTTCAGAGGCAAAGCAAAATTCTTCACAACAAAAGAAAAAAGTAAAAGAGATAGATCAGATATTTGAATACTACTCTCTTAGAGAAAGTTGAATTAGAAAATAAGCCACTTGATACATATAGTGAGTTTTAAATTTAGTGGTGCAGGAAACCTTGAAAGGCCAAATATCTTTTGTGCTGCAAATATGAAAGGAAAAGAGGCTACAGAAGCAATGGCTCTCCATAATAATTAACATGTATTCACATGTAGGACTGACAAAAATCCCCAAAGCAGTAACAATGAATTCCATCTTCACTAATCTTCAAATACCTTTAGAAAAAGATTATATCTATTAACAGGTCTGAATGAACCACATACTCATTTGTTCATACAATGACTGTCTAAAGCAGTGGGAGGAGGAAGACTTGCCCTCCTCCCCTATGTTGGCCATTCCAGTAGAAGTTATTAGGAGGCATGATATTCCCCTGAGTAAATGAGGACTGATTCCATAAGTAGCCCGATACTTTGAAATTAAAGATGCTAAATCACTTGTGATAAAAAAGATCATTTGATTTTTGTCCATTTTTGAGGGGTAGTTACCACGTAAGGAATAAGGGCAGAGACTCTAGAAACAGAAATTTTAGTGCAAATTCCTGTAGCTGCTAGTGGCTTTACATTTAATAATTTACTTAACTGTGTGCCTTAGAGTCTCTATCTGTAAAATGGGGGTAATGATATTAGGTGCCTCGCAGGGTTCCTTGGAGGACTAAATGGTTTTATATGTGTATACCTCTGTGTGTATGTGTAATAGACAGTTGTGGCATATGGAATTACATTGGCTTGATCCACCTGATTTCAGCCCAACTGTGACTGATGGTTCCAGATACACTCCAGGTTCATCTACATCTACCTGGGCCTGGGTTTTTCCCTGTAGTCTAGGAAAAGCTGCTCAGTTTTACATAGGAACAACCCAAAGGTCCAAAGTAATTCAGTGCTCTGGGGACAGATATGGATAGATATCCCAACATTCCTGTCCTTTGGAGGGATAATTTTGAGATGTCTTCCACATGGTTCCTTACAGAGTCCCCAGTAAGCCTGAGCCCCATTCCCGGCAGTTGTAACCAGCTTATCAACACACTCTTCTTTGGCTATTTTTCTATTTCTGTTTCCATAGGTCCATTCCCTAAACTTTGTTTCTTGGAATCACCTGAAAATAAACTACTTGCATCCATATTCTTGCTTTGGGATCTGCTTTTAGCAGAACAAAATTAAGACAGATTATTATCTTTGGTTTGGGCTATATCTGTGATTTTTGCCTACTATCTTTTAGTCTCATCTCAGTATTTAGCCTAGGATACTACTGCCTTTTGTTTTCTGTTATGTATAGTGAGTTTTTAACCCAGTTTATTTTTTCTTTACTGTCTGTTTCAGATTTTCACTTCATTCTCGATTTAGTATTTTAACTTATCTGTGCCTCCTTCCCTTCCATGCCTGCTGTTCACACCCTGTATCAACACTGAGATCTCTGGCCTGTGTCTTCGCACTTTGGTGTCTGAACCTGACTGCTAGTGTGGTGGAGAACAAATATCACTGATTTGTTTCAAACATGCTGGCTATTGTATTACCCTGCTAATATAAGAAACGAAGCCTCCTTTATTTTTACTTCTTCATTGAAAAAGTCATTTTTTTTTTTTAGCCTCAGCAGATGGCTGAATTTGAAGGAAGTTCCCCCAAATTTCTATAAATCTGTTTAAATGTCTTATGTTTTTAATTTACCTGAAAAAAAAGCTCATCATACAGTTGATCTATTTTGAAAGATAATTGTGAAGTATTTCTTATTTTAGCAGTAACATTTATTTTGGCAGGTTTTTTTTTGCCTCTTAGATTTTGGAAGAAAGTAGATATAAAAGATTTCTTCCTAGGTTACTGAATCTGTGTTGTTTTGATTTATAAAACCATCATATTTTTTTCCTTTGCTTTTCCCTAAGTGAGTTTTCTTGCTAAGAATTCAATAGCAGTGACTTTTAACACTCGCAGGCACTTAAAGAGGTCAAGCCACCCTCCTGGGATTCCTGGAGGAAGAGTGGAGCCAGCTCTATGATACAGGAGTTCTGTTAATCGTTCTGTTTGTACACAGAATGCTGGATAGACCTTCTTGGGAAGAAACATTTTCTCTGTCCAGAGTAATTAGAAGAGGCAAGTCCCTGAATTTCTTCAAATATTATACCGATGAGTACAGCTCCAATGTGAAGGGTTGATCTAAAAAGAGTATTCTTGCTTTGAGGCACACTTAATCCTGCAATAACAGAGTAATCCCAGTAATGATAATAGAATGATAATAAAAAGAACCTTCCTAGATATTCTTTTTTTAGTTAAGACTCATAGATTCTAGTAGTTTTCTAAATTACATATTTCAGAACTAAATGGAAAATGGTATATTTGATAAATCTTATATATAATAGAATACTAGATGATATAAAAGATCAAAATGTAACTTTCACTACCTAAGTTGAAAGAATGATTAAACATCTCTCAAATTACCATGGGCTTATTATGATATCCCTTTTTATATGTTATTCACTTGACTATAACTATAGTTTAAAAATGTCATAAAACATCAACTGGCATTCATGATAAAGAAGAGACAGGTATGGTGGAGAAATAAAAAAGTGAAAGCTGGCCTGTCAGCCCTTTTCCTTCCCTGGACTCCTCAAAATTATCTTCTCCAGATTCTGATAGAAACTGTAATCAATCTTACCACAGATAATGGAAAACATAATTGTTTACTATATATGAAAAAAATTAAAAATTGAAATTTTCATGACACCTTTAAGAAAAAGCCATGCTAGTCACATACTGGTATTGTTGCCAGAGTGAACCCCAGAAACTCTGTCCACAGAGCTTCCCTTTGTAGGTTCTGGAATTGATTGAACACTATGATCTCCTAAACCTCAAGCAGGGTAATACCTATGAGATTATAAATCATCCCTGGCAACTCCTGTTCTCTGCACTACCTTGAAATTCATGGCATCCAATAACCTCCTTAACAAAAAGATAGACTACAACATGATGGGGATTTTTCACTGACAATAAACAGCATACATCTATGTACATGATAAGTCTATTCAACTTGCTAAATATATTCTTTAAATTTTTATATTATATTAAATATCATATCTTATTATATTACATTACAATGTATTATATATATTATACCATATCCTACATTATATATCACATTTAAAACATTTAAGAGGCAACAAACATGCATAGGTTGAGCAATATGGATTAACAGTGAAGAATGAAATGCAGCCAAGATTGGCATCATAGCATGGTTTAAATTAGCCATACTGTCACCAACAGCTCAATTTGTTTGATTTTTCTCTCTTTGACACAAATAAGCATTTCAGAAGCATTTATTCCTACATCTCTTTTAATAGCTATTTGTAACTAAGATACTTCATATATTACTTTGAAGACTCTCCTCTCCATTAAAAAAAAATATCTGATATAATGGAATACAACAACAGTTTTTATTTCTTTATAATATGAAAAGACCAAATTTATTCATAAAGAGTTATATTAACTGATATTGAATCTTGTTATTCCATTTTCAATTTTCATCAACTGATCAATCTAGAATCTAGCAAAACGTAGATTATTTATTTATTTAATCTCCTGTGGGCCATTTATTTTTTTCTATGTAAGAGCAGTTATGGGTTTATAGAATAACCATGCAAAAAATACAGGATTCCCATATAGCACCCCATTATTAACACACTCCTTTGGTGTGAAACACTTGTTACAATTGATGATAGCACATTTTTATAATTGTTATATTAGCTATAGTCCATGGTTGAACTTAGAGTTCACTGTGTAGTGAAGTTACATAGATTTTTAAAAAATTTTATTTTGTTATCCTATATACAATCTAACATTTCCCCTTTTAATCACATTCAGATATATATTTTAATACTGTTAATTATGTTCCCAGTGTTGCGCTAAATGTTAAATTTGAAACATGTATCTTTACTTTGATACCTACCCTGCAACTTTGAATTCAGCAGAAATTTTTATTTTTGATCTTTATAAAAAATGTGCCTACTTGATATTTTATAGAAAAGCACACACTGACATTGTTTAATTTATTGCAATATTTAGCATCAGGATAATTTCCTACCTTAGAAACAACAATAGCATCCTCTTTTACTGTATTAATTTTACAACATATGCTGGGTCACATGAACTTCCTAAAGGTAAAAATTTTGGTTTTCTTTTATTAAAATCAGTAAAGAAATCAGGTTGTCCATTTTTTCATTAGCAACTAAGGAAATCAGAATATATAAATATTTGAGGTTAAGTTCTTATATTCAAAATGTATGTTCTCTAAATTACTAGCATTATAATATCATATATAATAGCTAATTACTACATAGGAGTTGTATATTGGCCGTATCATCTAGGAAACTATGCAAGTGATATAAGCTGTCAGATTAATATTCTACTCAATGTATAGCATATATATAGAATTTATGTATTTAAAATTATGTTTAGATGTAGATAAAGACTAGAAAATTTTGGAAAAAATAAATGCCATTTCTAGCAAAATTGTGAATGAGAAGTTCAGTGAAAGCCTTCTTATATATAAGACCTAAAATGAGAGACAAATATATTTAAGTATATATTTAATGACATAGTTGAGCTGGTACAAACATAAAGGAAACCCTCGGAAGTCTCAAATGATTGAAAAGTGGTTATCAAGCTCTGCAGCAAAGCTTTTCCTTAGGGTATCTGCTCGTCCATGCTGCCTAATGCCTGATTGCTAACAGGCTGCAAATATGCCTGGGAAAGGAGATAAGTTCTTTAGCACTAGAAAGGTAAAAATCAAGTGAAAGAATGTCACAAAATATTGGACCCCTTAAGAGATAACACTGTATTGGGTAAAGCAGGAACAAATTTCATCTAACAGGGGAAAACAATAGAATTGCCTGTTTGAAAGGGCCTTGTCTCTGAGTGAAACAAAAATGTCCCCTGATTCACAAAGGCTTTGGGCATATATTCATAACAACAATTGCTTGAAAAGCTCCAAGTCAAAATTTTAGTTAAGTAGCATGGGAAGTATGAGTATGTATATCCTTGGGATTTAAATGCCAGCCTCAGTGTAGTTCCAAGAATCATGAACCCACACCTTCTTAAACACATGAGAGAATAAGTCATCAAGAGTAAAGAATCAACATGAAATCAGTATGTAGAATAATATTCAGAAAGAAATATAGATGCCATGTAAGGATGTCTAGTATGTTTATATAAATAAAAAGAGGGCAGCTGAGAAGGAACAGCAGGTTAGATAATTGAACTTTTAGAAGTTGAAGATATAATATTGAGAATAAGAAATTCAAATATCAGATTAAACCAAGCAAATTGGAAGAAATCTAGAAAATTATACTGAATCCTGCAAATGAGAGGAATGTGGGAGGGTATTTAAGAGACAGAAAAGAGAGTGAGAAAATCCAATGTATTATAACCAGTCTTTGAGAATGAGATAGCAGATGGAATGAGAAGAGGACATTTTTTTAATTACAAGAGCTTCTAGAATTGAGGAAAAATGCAAGTCCACAGATTTAGTAATCTTAAAAATACAAATCAGAAAAAATAAAAACAAATCCACACTTGTACACTTCATTGTAAAAACAGAAGAACATCACAGGTAAAGAGAAGGTCTTAAAACAACCAGAGAGAAACAGATTCCTTACAAGTAGGAATGCTACTCACAGCTGTCTTTTTAATTAAAATAATAGAAACAAGTTGAATATCTTCAATATCATTAGAGAAAAAAATGTCAACATGGAATTTTATATCCAGTGAAAGTATCTTTCAGAAACAAGGGCAAAATAAAAATTTCTAGAGAAGGAAAATTGAGTCAATTACCATCAACAGATTCTGATAAAATGAACTTTTGAAGAATGTACTCTATTTCAAAGAAAAATATCCCAAAAGGAATGTTTGACAGCAAGAAGACATGCTCATCTAAGAAACTAGGAAACAGAGGATTAAAAGTAAAGAAAAAAAAGTCGTATAAAACAATAAATTCAACGTTTAAATGGAGGAGTAAACTGAAAATAATAGCACACAATTTGAGAGGAATGTTGGAATTAAAGCATTCTGTGTTCCTTGGTTTATTCAGGAGGAAGTTTAAAATATTTCCCAAATTTATATTATTGCACGTAAAGATAGAAAGAGTAGATAGCATTTTATTAAAGAGAAAAGATGAAATGGGGAGGAAAAAAATAATCAATCCAAGAGAAGATAAGAAATAAGATGGTAGACATTAATCCAAATATATCGGTAGTCAAAATCATTATGTGAACTAAACATTTATATAAAAGACAGATATTATCAAACTGGATTTAAAAATAATCCAAGTATATATATATATTTAAAAGCATATCTAAAACTTAAGTACACAAAAAGGATGAAATTAAAGGCAAAAAGGGAGTAGAGATACTGTGGGTAACTATCTAAAAACATAGACAGAAATACATTAAGAAAAATGGACAGACTAATACTGCAAGTTGGAAATTTTTACCATGAACCTTTCAGTAATTGATAGGCAGGCAAGCATAATATACATTTTTAAGCACATGGGGAGTATTTACAAAAATTGACTGTTGATGGGTATACCAATGTTCAACAGTTACACTCTTCCAAATTCTTTTTTGTTTTTGAAAATCTTCACAATAAAAAGTTGAAAAAAAACTGACCACATAACAGTGCATAAAATAAATACCAACAAATTTTAAAGAATAGCATCTTACAGAGTAAATCCCTAAGTACAACATCACTATATTAAAAATCAATAAGAAAAAGATAACCATATACTTCTACATAATCCATAGTTCAAAAATGATCACGGAAGTGAGAATATATTAAGATCTATATGATAATTAAAACACTATATACCATTAAGTGTGAGGTGTAGCTAAAAGAAAATTTAAGAAAAATATATAGATATGAATGATTATTTCAATAAATAAAAGAAGTCCAAAAATAAACATGATGGATATTCAACTTAAGATCTTAGATATAGGAAGTAATAAAGATGAGAGCAGTAGCTAATGAAATACAAAAGAAAGGTTTAATCCAAAGTAGCAAACAAATCTAAAAGATGGTTCTTTGAAAATACTAACAAAATATAGAAAACACTGGTGAGATTGATCAATGAAAAATAATAGAAAACAAACATAAATATTGGGGTAGAAAAGAGAACACACTACATATGCAGCTGGGAATAAAGTAGCATAATAGAGTAATCTGAGCAATGCTGTCAATAAATAATATTTGAGTTAAAAATTAAAAATTAAAAGTTCCTGGAAAAAATATGACCTAAGAAAACTTTTTGCTTGTATCCTCTAAGAAAACAAAAATAATGCTATAACTATTAAATTAAATCAATGATTCAAAAAAACTTCCCCAATAAAACAACCAGCTCCAAGAGTTTTTCTGGAACAGATGATGCTATTCTTATATATACTCTTTCAGATAATAATAATTTAAAAAAACCCTTGCTACCTCTTTATCTGTCATGAAAATTGATAGCATAATCTTTAATAATATAAAATAAAATAGATATAATCAATCAATATATAAAAGAGATGACTCACTATGGGGAAGTTTTAAATATTTAAAAATGGCAAGGTTGATTCAATATTAGAAAACCTATTAATATAGTTTACCTCATTAAGATATTAAAAGAGAAAAACTATATGATTATCTCAGTAAATGCATTTGATAAAAAGGAAAGATATTTTATTATAAAAATCCTTAGGACACAGGGAATAGAATTGAACTGCCTTAAACAAAAAGTAGGTATATTAAAAAAAACTTTTTCAAGTATATATAATGATGAAACATAGAACTTTAGGATCAGCGACAAGACAAATATATACACATTCATTAATTATTTTTGTTTAATAATTTTCTGATGATTGTAGCCATTATAATAACTGAAGAAATAAATAAAAGCTATAAAGACTGGAGTGGAGAAGAAATAAAAAATGTCATTACTTTCAGGATATAAAGTTGCCTACAAAGTCCCTAAAATCTTCAGATGTATTATTAGAATTAGTAAGAGGTTTTAAGAATTCTTTACAATATGACTCGAGGTAATATATACAAAATTTGATTAACATGGTGATATAATAAGTAAATGAACATTCAGAATAAATGTTAATTTTTTACAAGCTTCCATGTATTCAAGAAAGAAATAAAAGATACCTAGGCCTAAAAAAATGTGAAAGATTCATATAGAAAATCATGGCACATTATTGAAGGGAACTAAGGAAGAGCTAAATAAATGAAATAATTTTTCATGTACTAGGAGAGGGGAAGTCAAAATTATAAAGATAATTCTTTCCCAAATAATATATCGCTTCAATCTGTGTGAAAGGACACAGGACCAAGGGAGCAAAGTCAGTCCTGAGGAGGAAGAGGAACCAAGAGGTCTTGCATGACCAGATAGCAAGAGTCAATAAAAAAGCTACAAAAATTAAGAGGGTGTTATATTGACTTGAAGAAAGAAACATAGAGACCACAGAGCTTGGAAACGGATCTGCACACATGTACAACTCTGATACATAAACCCGTATAATTGAACATTTGTGGGGATGAATAGACTATTCAATACATTGCATTGATACAATTGGTAATCCATGTGAGGGAAAAAAAGAAACATAAATCCCTTCCACACACCATATATAAAATCAGTTCCAGGTGGATTAAGGTGGAAGGAACAATGATAAAAAATTGTTTTAAATGTAGGAGAACATTTTTATATTCTTTCCTATTTAAGAATAGGAAAGGATTTCTTAAATAGGACACAAAAATCATATTCTATAATAGGAAAACAAACATGTTCTACCACATTCAAATAATTAATACTACCCAAACATCATAAAGTGAAAAGATGAACCACAAACCAGAGGATGATTTTAAAAATATATATAACTGACAAAGAATTGATATCCAGAATATATAAAGAACTCTTACAAATAAATGCAAAAGACGAACTTCCCCCTGCTACCTCACCGCATAAAAAAATTGATGCAAGCATTTCCCAGAAGAAGAAATAGTGACAGATCATAAATATAAGTAAACAACAAATTCCTTAGTAATCATGAAAATGCCAACTGAAACCATTATAAAATTGATTTCATATTTGAATAGCTGGAAAAATGTCGAGTAATAGGAACTATAGCATCCAAGGTAATTTAGTGTATCTACTTGACAAGAACAATTCATCTAAAAAAGTTGAATATTCTCATTCCCTCTCCCAGTGTGAGGACACAAGAACAAGAACATTCAAGACAGTATTTTTCATAAAAGTAAAAAATGAGAAGCTATTCAGATGTTTATTCATAACAAAAAGGATTTTTAAAATTGTGGTATATTCATTCATCAGTGAAAATGAACAAACTACAGCTACATGTATCAATATGAATAAACCTTAAAATTAAGAATACATAGTCAGATTTCCTCTTTATACAGTACGAAAAGAAACAAAACTAAACAAAATATTGCTTAGGCATGCATATGTATGTAATAAGATTGAAAAGGAAAGCAAGATGATGGTGATCATTTACTTCAGGATATTATATCTAAGGAAGATACGAAAGGATACAATTGGAAAGAGGTGTAGGGGAGTTTTAGACATGTAATATTTTATTTTCAATCTGTTTTCTGTGTATTTATTTTATGAACATTATTCTTTAAATTTTACATACTAATGATATTAATTCTTACATGCATGACATTTTTCACAGTAATAAAAAATAATAAAAGTAAAAATTAAGATATGGGTTATTGTATTTTTAATTTTTGAAAATTGCTTTTTATTATATAATTTTGTTTTATATGAAATATCAGGAAAACTGACAGTAGAACAAATTATCAGATGAGAAATAACTTACATTCACTACACATATAAACAAAAATGCTTTAATGATGAATGTATTTACTGAAAATAATACTGGGAATGGATTTTCCTAAGAAATGTAATATTGACACTTTTTTTTCAGAAAGTGCCTTACTGAGAACATTTGTTAATATTATATAATAATTCATACTGATTAAACAAAATAACCAGGAGAACAAGCACAAAAGTAGTTTCTAATTTAGATTAGGAATTGATTAAAGTTATTTAGCCCCCTCCTACTTAAATGTGCATACGTTTTTGCACTTCTTCACTCAAAGTAATTACTAGTACTAAGTACAACTTTTCTTACCAAATTGGTATCTAGTCAATATTTAGTTAGGTGTCCCTTAATTCTTTGTGCCTCCACAGCTATGTTGACCTTGGTACAGAAAGCTGTGTCTTGGGAGAATACTCAGCTCAATGGAGGTGATGAGATAATCATCTCATCTAAATGTTTCTGGAAGATCTCATTGACAAGTGTCAAATAAATTTGAACTAAGGAAACTGGGAGGGTTTAGTGGGGATATGCGTGACACATCCTCTTTCCTTTCCTCCACCGTACCCTCTCCCCACTTTCAGCCTGGGAGTCTGGTCAGAACTCCTGATGACACGATTTAAAATCCTCCTGTGATTTCTGAAATCCTTCCATCCCCTGGCATGGATTCCACATCTGGAAGGCTAGAGTGATATTAATAAAAGTCCTTCATTTAATAGATTTTCTATTGACAACTTACTATTGCAAAATAACAAACTGAATAAAGAAAAAGCCCTGGGCTGTCCTCTATAGCACTTACAATCTAGGAGAAGAGACAGGCAAATGTATGAGTAACTGGATTAAAGGTAGACTGAACTAGGCATCACATTATGATTTTAGCTGAGGAATGACAGCACGAATTCTGATTTGAGGACCTGAAAGATTGTGTAGATCCTGTCATGTGTAAAGATGTGTGTGGAATGGGGTTCAATGATAGGAAGAACTACATTCGGAGTAAATGAAGGTGGATATGGAAATGCATATAATGTTCTGGGTACAATAAATAGATCAGTGAGGCTGAGGTTTATGGAATCAGGATGCATGGTGCAGAGACTGAACTATGTACCCAATTTAGATATCTTCTTAATTTTAATCCAGATTGTTGGAGGCGTTACAAAAAAGATGCAGAAGTCACAGAAACCAGAAAGGAGAGAACAATGCCATGTAACAGGACCAGAGGTACAAGCCAAGGAACCCGAAGATTGCTGACAGACAGCACTGGAACTTACAGACTCTGGGAGAAAGCAAGTCTTGTCCATATCTTGATATTGGAATATTTCTAGTATCAAAACTGTGAGGCAGTAAATTCCAGCTGTTTAAGCCAACTTATTGTGTGGTATTTGTCATAATCTGGTAAATCAAAATATGGGAAAATGGAGCAGGAAGTCAAGCCTGTCTATGAAAGCTCAGTTTTTTTGTTTTGTTTTGTTTTGTTCTGGGGAAGTGGGCAGGAAAGTCTTATGAGCATGATACAGGTACTAATAAATGAAGTCCCTATAATCTGCTTCACTCAGATTCCACTCTTGGCTGAAGGTGACGCTCTTCAGAAATTGCACAACCTACACTGTCAAGGCTGATTCAGGCTTAACTCTGAGAAATTGGCTCAATTATATCTCTATAACTGCCTGGCCTTCACAGACTTGAGGGAGCCTTGAATAAGGAACTTTCCACATTTCCATGAAGTATTTTATCGATCCTTCTATTGAATTGTGTCCCAACTATAACACAGGTCATTAAAATCAAGCTCCTAACAGATAGTAACTACTATGACTTCATCCTTTCTTGTCAACCTGATAATAATTTCAATCTTCACAATATTTAATTTTATAATATTTAGTTTTGGAAGTCAAATGAGCAGATTTGCTCATTACTCCCCATTTTAATTTCTCAAGCTGCTAAAACAACAAGAACTTATTAGCTCACGGCTTCAGAGGCTAGAAGGCTTGCTTCCTCTCAGGGTCAGTGTCTTCTGGCAGGCTGGCAATCTTTGGGGTTCCATGGCTTTTCTGTCAAATGTCAATGCACATGGCAGCATCTTCCCCTTTCTCTTCCAGGTTCTGTTGACTTCCAACTTCTGGCTCTTCCCTGTGCCCTCTCGTTCTGTCTGACTTTCACTGTGCTTATAAAGTACTCCAGTAACTTGGATTAAAGCTCAGCCTGACCCAGTTGGGCAGACCTTAAATGAAGCAACCTCATCAAAAGGTCCTATTTGCAATGAGTAACCCAGAGGAATGGATTAAGATTAAGAACATGTTTTTTTCTGGGGTACATAACTCCAAGTCACTATACTCTCTAACTTTAAATTTATATATAATTTTTTAAAATTTGGTTATCATATTATATTATATTCTTTTTTTCCCATTCCTTTCCTGGTTTTAATTTTTCCTCTTGATCCCCTGAGAAAATGGGGTAATTTTTAAAGACGCAGGCCTTTTCCCATCAGATTTTAAAAATGCCAGAAGGTGAAAAACAATTATTTGTTTGTTTATATATGTGAAGTATCCTGGAGCAGGAGTAGTTGATAAATAAATGACCAACTTGAAAGATTAGGTGTTATCATGTGTTCCAATTTCTCACTTTATGGCCTCTGAACCATTACCTTGAAATTCAGTTGTTTCCTCTCTGCATTTACTGATTGCTGAAATCTCTAAGTGGCCTTAATGTCAAACCTAAGCTGCTAAATTTTATAACAAGATCAATTTCCACAACATTTTTGCTGCCAAATTCATTTTTAAAGGATGCATTAAATTTGAGTCTGTCTAAAGCATGATGGCTAACAGGTTCTTTCAGAAGAAAACAAGCAGCACACCTGTGTGAATATTTATCTGACAGTACCTTACACTACTAGATTATTACAAATGGCAGCAACACAGCAGTACCAGGGAGGTGGCACAGGAGAATTTATCATCAGAAGTCACTAGCTTTATAGAATATTGGTATTACTGTACCTATAATCTTCTAAAAAATACAAGGATCCAAGCTCATTCATCATTTAGCAAGGCACTCACCTGCACACTACCTCCATCACCCAGCCTTCAGAGGCTCTGCTGAAAATGATACTTTTTTTTCTTTAATGGCATTCAGCTCTGCAGTGAGCAATTTGGTAGTGTTCTGCACCACATATGTATCTTAAAATTAAAAGGGCAGGAGGTCATGAATGGAAATAATTGAATTCAGACTAACACCTCTGAGAACTGGTAGAGTAAATTCAACATGGTTGAATTACTCTCCTCTTCGGTTTGCAGCTCCTGTGAGCAAAGGGAATAAGTGGCCTCAGGAAATTTTCATAAGTTAAAATTCCAAGGGCTTTTCTTTTTTCCACCTTTGCAGAAATACGTTCCTTATAAATAAGATTCAGATATCTGTCATCAGGTCAAAACGTATTGGATGCTACAGATTAGACCAGGGGTCAGCAAACTATGGCCCATGGGCCAAATCCAGTACTGCCATCTGCTTTCGTAAACAAAGTTTGATGGAATACAGCCGCTCTCGTTCG
The DNA here is from genome assembly GCA_029593785.1 of Cabassous unicinctus. Classification (NCBI taxonomy): domain Eukaryota; kingdom Metazoa; phylum Chordata; class Mammalia; order Cingulata; family Chlamyphoridae; genus Cabassous; species Cabassous unicinctus. Next base: position 7,798 of record JAQZBX010001768.1, on the reverse strand, counting down.
TTTGCATATTGTCCATGGCTGCTTTTGTATTACAGCAGCAAAGCCGAGTAGTAATGACAGGGTCTGTGTTGCCCGCAAAGCCAAGAATGTTTACAGAAACCTTTACAAAAAAGTTTGCTGACCTCTGTATTAGACAAATACTCTCAAACACAAGTCTCAACACAGTCTCAAATACTCTCTAGATGTCCTGGTTCTGATCTGGCTGAAGGCGCCAAAGGAGCAGGGTATGAAAGATAGGAAGCAAGAAGGGATGGAAATGCCTAGAAAATATACTGAGGTAAAGACAATCTCATAGTTCCTATGGAAGTGCCAGTTAAATGCTCTCCTGGGAGTGGAGACAGAAAATGCACTGGAGGATTTATAAAGAGGAGGAGGATCTTTCTCAATAATCACAAAGTCCTGGTTTTTCTTGCCTTCTGCCTAACGTCCATTGCATGTGGGCCCTGTGTTTGTTTCCTCAGGGGATTGCAGCCCACAGACCTCACTGTTGCCTGGAAGAGCTGCAGAGGTTCTGCACACAGCGAATCAGTTTCTGACAAATAATAAAGATACAAATGCCTAAAAAAATAACAAAACTGTTCCTCACTATTATGCAACTAGAGTAGGGGCTAAAACTGCCTTTGACAGATGGGTGTCCCTAAAAAAAACCTGTAAAAACCGCTGTGTTATAGAGATATTATGTTTTAAATATTTCTTTAGAAAGTGGTTTAAGCATTTGGCTGAAAAGGACTCTGTAGTTACATAAATAAATGAAAAATATTGTTTTTCTTCTCTGTATCGTTTTCTTTAAATCTCATTTAATGACTTTGGTTTTCATAAATAGTTATCTAAAATGTTTCCTAAATGAAGCTTTCATCACAAAGGTAGATACATTTAGAAAAAAGTTTTATATTAAAAGAAGTGCCGAAGGAAATAATATTGATAAAATTCTCTTTCTAGATTACCTAAAATGTTTTCACAATGACTGAAATTCTGGCGTTAGCTCTAGAGGTTGGTCCCATTTATTTACTATATCTTCCATAATGTTTCCCATTTCCCCCTCTTTCTCTTCTACTCCTATTTAGGTTACTACACAAACTTTCAGTTTGTCTTCCTGACCCAGTCCCTGCTGCTGTCATGGCCAAATTAATCTTCATGAAACATGTCTTTCCTCAGACTTCTCAGAAACATTCAAACACTCTCCACTAGCAAACAAGTAAATTATTAAATGCTCTTACCACTATTTTCCCCCACAATTCATTTTACTACTTTTGCCCCAACTCATCTTTTCTGTCAGCCTTTGCCCACACATGCCCTTGTTGTTAGTTGTTCATTGTAGTCCAGATAGATTTATGAGGTAGTTTCTTGGAGTATGTCACTCATTTCTTTTTCATTGGTATCATCTTCAGCTACTGTCCAAATGATAGTTTTGCTAGCATCCCTGGAGACAGCAGAGCAAGGAAGACTAGAGCCAAGATTGTGTGGGTTTAAATCATGGCTCTGCCACTGACACCTGGATGTTGTTGGCTCAGCTACTCAATCTCTCTGCAGGAATCGCCTTATCTATAAAATGGAGATAATGATGTAATAATAGCCCTTCACTCATAGATGTACTCAAAAGATAATTTGAGTCAATGTGTAAAGGGTTTAGGCAATCACCAGCCATGTGTTAAGTGTTATATTATTGTAACTTACAGGCCATAAGCACCACCGGTGGATGCTAATGTATGAATACCACCTCTGCCACTTATGGGATAGGTAAGTTTGGACATGTTACTCCACCTCTTTACACTTCAGTGACCTCAATTGTAAAGTGGAATTACACTAACATAATAAAGTTACTGTAAAAAGTAAATGCTGTCGGCATAGAATTTTGTATAATATCTGACTCATAATAACCAATCCATATTAGCCGCTTATTTACGAGTATAATAATTATTAATACAATTGTTGTTTTTGTTGTCACTTTTAGTATTTTAGAATTCACAAGAACTTGAGTATATAGCTACCAGCCCCAATCTCTTCTATTCTGACTACTATGAAGTTGAAGATTATTGGTTGCTTTTTCCCTAAATTCATATATATTTCACTATATGAAACAGGCAGGTGTGAGCCTAATTGGTTCTTTGACCTTTCCTAGCGGAAGTAAAATGAATCAACTGCATTACAGATAAATTCAATTTAACCAGATTTCCAGCTGATGTGATTATTACTTGACACCTAGTTCATGAAGTATGGAAGGAAAGCATCGGTCTATGTCTAACAATGAAATCTGGAGTTCACACTCACAAATTATAATCTGCCCTGCATTTTTGAGCTTTGTTTTTTGTCTAGGTGTCTTACCTGTTGCCCTTTTAAAACCAGGCACTTTGCTTTGTACATCTTTATATCCAACAATGTGCTGTTTTTGAGGATAGGCATTTCTGGCTCTGCTATCAGACATATGACTGATATATTTATCTATTTCTTTGAGCTTAAAATTCCTTAAAGGAAAAACATTTTATGGGTAAAACATCTTATGTTTTTGTTCTAAGGTTATGAATGTAAAAGGGCCTAACAAATAATAGACACAACAAATGTGACCACATTTTTAAATCCCCAATTTCCTCTGCCTATGAGAAGTAGCATAATATAGAATGGGTTTTCAATAAATATTAAGTTGAATGGAATAAAACAGCACAATATGCTTTAATAAACTAAGAACTATGAGGCTAGTTCTAACTGTATTTGCTATATAAATTTAGGAGTTTTTTACTCTTTGTTTCATTTACCTTATTTTTAATCTTTGTCAAAATCTCTTTTGAAAACAAAACACATTCGTTAATAGTAAGTTCATAAAACTGAAGTACTTATCTTCATCTTCTCATAATATTAGATATGTAAAATTAAGAAGTTGGAATTTTATCTTTTAGGCAGTGGGGAGTGATTGATGTTTTTTAACAAAAGAATGTCATGATGAATTTAGCATTTTAGAAAAAACTAATCTGAATTTAGTACTTGAGCCATACAAAGAAACAACCAAAAGATGAACTAGATTTTTGAGGTTCAGTTAAACAAAATTAGGTAAATCAGGAGGGACTTCTGATTTGCGAGGTGTTTGATGAAATCAGGTTTAGATGTATGGGGTTTAAGTAGAGACACACTCTGAATGGAAAGACCAACAGATAATTGAGGAGTCTGGAACTATAGGTCACCAGGGAGAGTTAAATATTAATATAGTTTTGGAAATGAAAGCTAAAATTATAGTGTTATGAAAGGAAAGATATAGTTCTGAAAGGATCCAAGAGTAGAAAAAAAAAAGGAGTGTAGCTGGATGAAACTTAGTGGTTTGGGAAGAAACTTTAATGGAGACTGCTTTCTGGGAGGGAGAGATTTGGTTGATTTATATTGACATGACATTTGCTGCCTAAGTTCTATGTGAAAACGATCATATTTTATTATCTAAATCTGAAGAGCGTGTTTTGTCATGTAAAATATATATGAATATATATGTGTGTATGTGCATACGTATATGAACACAAAATACAAAATATCTTAAATGAGAACTAGATATGAAGTTAAATATGTTTTGTTTCTTTATATTTAGAGCTTTATGCATATAATTTTGTTCCATAGAAAATATATTGCTTAAAAATATTTAAAAGTACACTTGAAATGTAAAACAGAATAGACATATTTGCTAAAAATCTAATTTCAGACACAGAAGGGGTCAATTCTTGCTTAATGAGTAAAGTACTATTTTTGTACCTAATAAATCCCCAGACTTATCTCCTAAAACATTTTTCTACCTCCATGTTTGCTACATTCAGTAAACTATACTCCTGTCTTTACAACTGTAACTTCTTAATGCTGGTGCAGTCTTAGAAAGAAGTAGGTAAGAGAGAGGGTGGGAAAAGGATATTCTTAACTGATTTTCATGAATCCTGTTTCCAAGAAGAAACCACTCTGATAAGTAAAGGAAACTTGACATCTTCCTTTTAATTATGCTCTTGCCAAACATTTATTTTTTAAGGAATTGTGTCAACTACAAAAGTAAAATAGAAAGGATTTGTGTGTGTGTGTGTTTCTCTCCTTGTAATAGCCAGTAGAAAGAGACTGCAGGGGCGTCAGGAAACCTATGGCTGACATTACCAATTGTGTGACTTTAGTTCAGACACTTATTCCCTGAACCTTAATTTATTCAACATTAAAATGAAGTAGTGGACTGTATAAGAACCTTTATAATATCCAAAATAACATGATGATATTTTACACTGAGAAGACTCTACAGACATGATGTAGTAAGACAGATGAGGTTCATTAGATTATGTCCAATTCTCTCTACAGAGCTGAGACAGATGCGGAGACCAGGAAAGAGACTGTGATGCAGTTCAACACGATGGCAGCCAGAGTACTGGTAATTCTGAAGTCACAGGTGCTATTAGCTCGAACTGTGTCCAAATGGGGATTTGGGGCAGCACAATCATCTCACTTGCACAGTTGCTCCAATGGCTTGGTTAAGGTATCTCTCTAATATCTAAGCTGAGTTGACTTAATTAACCTATTTGAATAAAGTTATTAAACTGTATTTTTACTACAACTTCACTGGTATAGAAGCGGTACAAATATTTAACAACCAGTATGGCTCAGGCACCAGCCAATCACCTCCGAGGTCTGTCCAAGCAGAGCACATATAAGCTGGCTCTCCTATACTCATGCAGATCAGCTGAATACATCAGCTCTTGGTATCAGTTCTTATTTTGTCTGCCTATTTATTTATTGTCTGCAAAGGCATAAATTAAGAGCTATATTATTTAATCAAATATATTGCGACATAAATGCCCAGAAATAATAGCATGTAGTGCGAAGGACATCAGCTTTTATTTTCCAGTAGTTTACAACATCTACTAGTCTTCACAGAGGAAAATATCTGGCATTAAAGGTCAAGTTTCTCTTTCTCTATGACACACAATCTGTGAGATTCATATTGTGTGAGATTGTTGTGCTTATTCCTCCCTACACCAAGAATAGAAAAAGCAGGGAAGGCTTATTTGTAGAGGTTGAGAAGAAGAAAGAAAAGATCGCCTGAAAAGAACAAACTGTTCCTCCTCCAGCATCCTGAATCTCTCCCAAGTACTCACATCAGTCTGTAGCTCTCCAGTGCTTTTAATATCCATGACAGTGTAAAATAGAGAACAACTCACTTTACATGGATGTTTACAACTCAGAGATTCCACAGAAGAATTGCTGTAAACACTTGAAGGAATCTGAAAAGTAAAAAGCCCAACAATGGTATATTCTGTATTTGGTTTCTAAGAAACACAAGGTAGGAGGGTTAAACATCAGTCATCCCTGTGTCCTTCTTCTGCCAAATTCATCTATAATATGGTTTCATATAAAAGGAAAGTATGCTTTTTCATCTTAAACAATGAAGAGAAATAGTCTTAATTAAACTCTATCAAAAATTGCTGCATAGAATATGTGTAGTTTCTCCAGTAAAAAGCCTTTGGCACATAAGATCACAGAAAATAATCACAAAGTTCTGTGCCTGATGGAAAGATTTATTAAACAGTATTATGCATCAAATGGAGAATCCCCAATGGAAGAGGCCAAAATGTGGACAAGGACCCAATCCTACTTAACAATTCCTATTTGGCTTTCTTCAAAAGCCAGTGACAATCTAACTATGGAGGCAGGTTGTATTTATTAAGCTTCCTTTGCTAATAAATTATAAGGGTGATATTGCGGTATTGGTAAAACAAATGGACAATGTTTTTCAGCTAGGAAAAAAAAGGATTCTTACGTATGACTTAGCATCCCATACAGGGTCTTAATTTTTCAGGAGGAATGTAATTCTCAAAATTATAACCAACTCAGAAGAAAAAAAAAGATATAAAAACTATTAATTTGTATCCAACACAGTCTTTCAGGAAAAAGCCTATAGAAATAAATCAAGGCTTGACTCATTTTCAATATTAATTCTTAGGTCATGTGTATGAGTCAGAGATAAAAAAGAAGATAATCTAATAAAGTTAACAAGAAAAGAATGGTAGAACTCCCTAAGGCTGAGATGGTGGTTAGTGGCAGGCATTCTTGCCACTGCTTTCCTCTACATGTCTCTAGCAGACACTGCAAAAATATCATGGCATTTTTTCCCAGCAGATCCTAGAGGAAACTTTAAAATACTTTATAATACTTTCCAGCAGCTAGCAGCCATTTCAAAAAGGCTCACAGAGAAAACTTATTTTCATCCTTGTGTTACAAAAGACATTAGTCATCGTGATAATTATAAGGTGCAGTTTTGGATTAAATCCTGAGTGTCATGGCCATTAGAAAAATCTGCATCTGTTCTTTAATAACTTAAAAATCTAAAACATGATGCTAGAAGAACAACAGTTTATCCAAACTTCAACTTTAGAAGAAAAATATACAGAATTTTAAAAAATGGCATCTAAATTAGTTTGGGAAATAATTTAATATCTCAATAGTACTCAAATATTCCTGTCTATGAACATTTGGACCACACTAGTATTATGTCCTTCTTTGAGTTTTATAAAACATTCCATTTTCCTCTTTTGTTTCCATTATTTTAAATATCAGTTACATTTCAATAAACAAAAACCTGCAGTGCATTCTAGTAAATTAGTTTCTACTAAGAGGAAACTACAGCATGAAACTAAAAAAAGAATATTTAATGGAATACAAATATCTAATATAGAAACTAATAAAAATCTCCCTTCTTTGGGTAATAGCTCTTGGCTATTCCATAGAAAACTATGGCACCTGGCTCCCCTCAAAATATATTATAGATCAGACTCCTAATCTTTCCTTCCACAAAAATGGCACAAGAATTGATTTCAATTATCTTTTAATACTTATTTCCCTCTCGTGTCAAAAAATGTTCCATGCACACGAAACTGAAGGTTGGCAGCCTCAACTCATTCATGGAACTTTTAAGGACTATTGATTTACCTGTGAATTTTCTAGTTCTCTCATTGTTACTGGAAGGATGCCTCAGAGTCTGAATTAAATGATAGGATGAGCTGGAATGCCGATAGGCTTAGTTAAGACTGATGAAAAGAAAATCTCCTCAAAAGTTTGTCAAGATGAATTTTATAAATAAGGTTAACATGATTGATTATACTGGACCAAAATTTCTCATGTAGCATTGAACTAAATTTTAATTATATCTCTTCCTGCATTGTTGTGAACTAATATACCTCTCCGATGTCTATTAACTGTTGGAGAGAATATAAGGTAAAAATAAAAATAAATTGAAACTACGTGTTTGGAAACTAAAAACTGTGGGGTTTATTTTTCACATACCTTGGGGTTTTTTTGTTTGTTTTTTGTTTAGCTATACCAACATATAAGTACAAGAAAGGGTTTATTTAAGGAAATGTTTTTGTCATCAATATGTTTTTGTAGGGTGTGTTCTCCTGATGGACACTTCCAGAAGTTGTATACCTTTACAAGCACATTTAATTCTCCCACACCTTTGTTAAAAGAATGGCATTTCCACAAGGAATAGCATAGTAGCATGCTTATTAGAAGCACCAACATAGTTACAGCTAAGCATTCCAGAACAGACTGTCAGCACTGGAAAGAAACTAAGGTTACATAGTTGGTTTTTCTTTTAACAATTGCCCCCTACACATACACTTTCCTTTAAAAAGTTGCCATTGTTTTCTCCCTACAGGGATGGATGCAGCTTTTGTGGGGCTTGAAGATTATACAATTTTGCATTCTCTCTTTAAGTGTCACAAAATTATGAATACATATTAGGTATGGAAGGGAATATTCTGAATGAGAAACACAGGCACAAACAATTATAATTTTT
>JAQZBX010001767.1:0-77500 GCA_029593785.1 Cabassous unicinctus | reverse complement strand
GTAAATGGAAGTGATGGAATATGTGTTAAACCTTTAGTTTAAATGTATGTGTGTTTAAGGTCAACTCATGCACAACAACAACAAAAATGTAGTGTTACCTTTCAAATTGTAACAAGGAAATCCTCATGCATATTCTAAATTCATAGAATTTTATTATAAAAAGATTTTTCAATAGTCATTTACTCTGTAGAGATAAAAAAAAAATAACATAGTCTTAAAGAGTTCTGCTTTGGCTTAAAAATCCTGAGTTTAGAGCATAGATCTGCCAGGTTTTTAGCTGTATATCCCTTTTTAAGTCACCAAAAGTATAAAACTAGTCTCCTCAACTGTAAAAGAAAAATAATCGAAATCCATACAGTTACCTTAAAGACTAAATCAGATTATAAATGGAAATTATTTAATGTATTACTGATGAATTTTGAACAGGATCATCAGAATGCCTATATTCTTGCAAAATTTTCAATACACAATACACAATAGATTTTGTTTTGAAAAAAAGTATATTATGTGATAGAATTATGTTATAGAAAAAAAGTGTATGTTCAGATTGAAGAAAACTTGTTATACATTTTAAAAATATCTTAGTTTTTGAGAGTTTTGTTCATGCCTTCTACACAAATCTTATGTTTATGTTAGCATATATTATATATGCATATAAAATTGTCATTATAAGTTTCTATTTTGCAGTTTTTCTTTTCCATTCATCACTATATCCTTTGACAATTCCTTTGTTTTTTTCAATTTGGGAGATGAATATATTTTGGTACAGGAGCAAAATCAAGAATCTCATCTTGCAATGCTTTAAGCCCTGAAGTTTTATATATTCATGAAGCTAAATACTGCATACAGTTATGTTTGTTTTGCTTCTACCTGCTAACCACTTGAAAACCCTATCTTTCTATCACACATCAGCTAGATTCAATAATTACTACTTCTTTGTTTAATTTTGGTATGATTAAAAATAATTTCATTTTTCCTGGTTTCTATGTTTTTGTTCTTTAAAAAGTTATAGTTTTTGAATTAAGTATTGATTCAACTTTCATAGAGAAAAGTTGCAAAGCTAAGACTTGAATATCAATCCAAATTTTGTGACATCCTGTAAATTTTTTTCTGATAACTTGCTAATATTTCCTTTTCAAAATGCCTCTACATAATCTGGAATTTCTTTTTTTTTCTATTTAATGTTTATTTCAGAAAGTATATTTTCTACATTTAACTATTTTTATTTATATTTAAGTTTAAGTAATGATAGCAGATATATTTTTCCCTTCAAGTGATTTGTTTTATTTTAGTTTATATTAAGGTTTTCTTAGTAAAATTATAATTGTTCTTTTTCTTCAATGATTTCTTTAATATTAAAATAAGTTCAAACCTTCCTTAAGGATTAAAATGTTGATGAATTAACACTGGTTCATTATGAATTATTAATTTATTCAAATAATTTATAGGTACCTTATTTTCTTCTATATTCCACATTTACATAAAAATTTAAGTTATCATATATAACATCCATATAAATTACTGAAGTAAGATTTTTTTTTGCTTCTATCTCTGTGTTGTCTAGAATTTAATTTTATTGCAATTTCCTGTTCTTTTCTATAAAATTAGCTACATCTTTGTTAAGGATTGATTTTAACAATATACTTTTTAATCTAATATCTCATCTTGTATCATGTCTTTATTTCATGAGCATTTTACAGTTTCTGGTGTTTTTTATGAACCATGCCAGCCTTACTTTCATTTATATATATTTCTATGATTTAGAAAATATATCCTGTTTGTTTTTTTTAGCAACTATGGTCAACAGATTCTTTATGGTTTTAAACAGGAATGAGTTCAGAAATTGCTTCCATTTTAATTAATTTGAGATTATTCTGTCCTCTTCTAATATAGTCTAGAAAACATGTATTATATTAGTAAATAAATGTAATATAATCACTTGGAAATGTGAACACAGTAAACTATTTACATTTTCCGTATATATAAGTGCATGTCATGTTTTATATAAGAGTTGATATGAAATATCTTTAAGACAAAACCCTTTTGTGCATGGTGAAATATAAAAATTCTATGTATTATTAAGGTTGAATTACTTAAAAATGATTTAAAAGTCTAAAATAGAGCATGATAAATATGAACAATAATTTTTGTTTGCAAATGATTGATGTACTATAATAATAGTAAAAACAAATTATATTTAATGAGCACCTACTGAATGCAAGACAAAATTCAAAGCACCGTAGGTATATAATTAACATACTTTATTTTCACAAGATAACTCTCAGTGAGATACTTGTAATATCTCAAATTTAATGTCAGATAATAAAAAGCTATCCTCTTATTTGTTCAGGCAAAGACTTAAGAGTCATCATGTCATTATCTCTATATCACACACATCATATCTACCCCTTTAGCATATCATATTAATTCCCTGTACAGAATAAATTTGAAAGGTGACTATTTCTCTACATCTCCTCTGCTACCACCTTTGTCCAAAAAAAACATTATCCCAATCTTTAAATTATTGACACATCCTTTTGGATTTTCTCCCTGTTTTCTGCCTTATACTCCTTGAGTCTAATTTCAATGTAGAGGCCAGAGTGATAACTGTTAAACCTAAGTTGTCTTATGTTCCTTTTCTTCACAAAACTTAAAAGAGTTCTCATCATATTAAGAGTAAAAATAAAATTTTATACAAGAGCTTACAGGTTCATCATGATTTTTCCCTACTGCTTACTTCTGTGAACTCATCCTTTATCATTTTGTCTATCATTCTCACGTTGGAATGGTTGCACAGACCTCCTCACTCTTCCCTGTGCACATTAGTTCTGAGGCTGCCAGGAACATTCCCAAGTTTTCTTCTTCCTGAAATTCACATACCACAGGTGACTTCATGGGTCTTTTTTCAATCTCTAACCCTTAAGACTATTCCTTATACCCTATTTAAAAGTGCACCTGCTCCATCTCTCACCAATGTGGGATTTATTTTCCATCCATAACACTCGTTCAAACTTTCATTCTATTTATTGTATTTAAGCTTTTTCTTTCTTCTTTGTATTCCTAGATATTAAAAGCTCTATTATCACAAGATTTTTGCCAGTTATGTTCAGTACTATCCCCAACACCTAGAAGAATGACACAATAAATATATTTGAATGGCTGAATTTTCATTTGATGAAACTGAGTAACACAGAGGTTTTATAGCTTAATTCATGGTCAGGCAACAGGTTTAAGGACAAGCTCAAATTAGAACCCAGACAGACTGACATTTGAGTTCACAGTCTTAATCTTCTCTTTGTCATATGACATTTTTTCTAAAAATGTATACCAATCTTCTTTGAGTTGAAAGCATACCATACTTTTCTTTATTATATTAAAAATTATTAACAAATACAGTGAAGTGAAGGGTATAGTTTTTGCTGACATCAATAGAGCTGCTAACAGAACACAACATAATTTTGGAGATAACTATTATATATATTCAAACATACAATTATAGTCCTATTTACAGAAAGAAAGAACCTAGTGCAGGAAAAAGGGAATATCAGGTGATGTGATAGCAACAGGGTGAGAACAAGTATTACTTAGGTGTAGGCTGGGTTGTGTAAGTAAGGACTTCAGAAACAGAGGGGCTCAACAAAGGAAAAGTATCAGTCTTGGGTGCAACAATACAGAATCTAGCTAACTAGGCTTTATGGGTGGCTCTTTTCCTTGTGGTATACTGGGACCCAGATTTATTTTATGTTATTGCTCTACTATCTCCCAAGAGGTTGTCTACTTCTGCTTGGTTGAATAGGTTTCACATAGCACTCTGTTCACCTTCCAGTCTGAGGGAATGGTGAAATTTTTAAATTTGGAAAATGGTTTCATATTTTTTTTCTCATTTGGATGACTTTTAAGTAAAAATACAATTTAAGAGACACATGATTATTACACATTTTTTCTGATTTTAGATGAATTGTACAATTTTAATTATCAAATTTATCATTTGAATTTGTTTATAACACTTTCTTACTATCATTTTTATAATTATTTGTGACTCTAGTGATATCCTTATTTTAATCAGTTTTGTTTATAATTTTTTGTTTTCTCTGTTTTAGTGGTTGTCCTAGGTATTATTTTATGCATGCTTAATATATCATAGTCTACTTAAAATAATATGTGACATAACTTTAAAAATTAGACCAATAAAATAATAGAGGTTCAATTATTCTTTCCCAATTTGCTATTTGTCATAAATTTTACTTTCATATATGGTTTAAACCCAAGAATTCATCAACTTAGTTTGGCTTTAGGCAATGATTTTTATATAATTAAAATTTTACATATCAAATATTTGATATATTTACTTTCCTTTCTACCTTTCAGCATCAGTTATGTATATATTTAATGACAACAGTCATTCCATTATCATATTCCTGTGTAGGTAATTTTTAAAGCACATGTCTGCTGGCAGAAAAATTATTTTTCTTTCTATTTGTGTGTGTGTGTGTGTGTAATTTTTCTAAAAAGTCTTTATTATGTTCTTATATTTGAAAGTTGTTTTCAGTGAATATTGAAATTGAATTCTGAATTTTTTTTTTTATCTATGAGTACTTTAAATATGACTTTCTCTTATCTTCTAGTTAATATCATTATCGATGGCAAGTCTTTTATAATAATTATGTTTTTCTTCTGTATTTGATATGTATTTACTTCTCAGTCCCTTCATAATTGTTTACTTATGTTTGGTTTTCACTAGTGTATCCAATGAATCTATTTTGTTTTACTGTTACTTGACTGTTGTTCTATTTACTTTCCTGAGGTTTCATTAACATTTGAGGCCCTGTTATTTAATATCTTTCCTTCAATTTTAAAAAATCTTGGCCAGTATCTCCTTAAATATTTTTTCTGTTCCATTCCTTCTCTATTCTGGTAGCTGAATTCTAACTACATGTAAATTCAACTGTTTGATATTGTCCCACAGCTTTTTGATACTTTTTCCCACCCTTATTTTGTTCTTTAACTTTCTTCTGTTTGGATAATTCCTACTGGCTTATGTTCAAGTTCACTTACCATTTCTTAGTTATATGGACTGTCCTGAAGAACTTATGAAGGATTTCTTTCTTATTGACACTGTTTATCTGCATGTGATTTTTAATATTTTATTGCCAGAATTTATTTGGAAATTACCATATTTATTCTTAATATACATGAATATTAATATATTTTCCAGTAACTATTAAGCTGCATAATAGAATTGGTAACCATCGCTCTTGTTTATTGCTCAGTTCATAACTCACCATTCACTTATATATGTATATTAGTAAACTATAGTGCCCAGGGCACACAATTTTGTGGACAGAAAGAATCTTTCCTTTTAACAATTACAGGTTCAATATAGTGTTAGATATAGATACTAATCAAACTTTCACAATAGCAAGTATTAAATGATGATTGTTTTAAGTGTTTACACAGTGTGTTGCAATGTGAGCAATCAAAATCAAAGAACTCACCCTTGATGGAAATATAAAAGAGCTCAGAGATGAAGAGTGAAAAGGTTTAACTTCAGAGTTAAATATACCAATTCATTATTCTGACTTGATGAATAGAAAATCATGGACATTGTTTTATTTTTTCACAATTTAGTTACTACTTTTCTAGGAGTAAAAGTAAATAGTGCATTTTTATGCAGATTAACTTGATATCAATTTGTCTAATTTGTCGGTTGCATTATTAGTCAGACTTTGATAGGCTTAAGTGAAGGCATCCTTGCTCCTAACACTAATCTTTTTCTTTTCCACATAAAAATTATTTTAGTTAACTTGAAGGAGGAGCTAAACTGATAAACCAGGGTACAACCATGTCTAAACTTTGCTTTGATAATTTGAATATCTGATTTGAGTGGAAGGAGGCTTTAACTGATCCTGGAATGTAGCAAAAAATGTAATTTTTGAAGAGATGGCTAATAAGCAATTTTGAAGTAATTTATTCCCCTTTTCAGAAAAATCACCCCAAAAGGTAATAAGGAAAATATATTTGAGATGCTGTTTCTCGAATACCTCGATAACTTTATAAGACAACATGATATTGACATTGTATTAGTCAGCCAAAGGGGTGCTGATGCCAAATACTGGAAATCGGTTGGTTTTATAAAGGGTATTTTTGAGGTAGAAGCTTACAGTTGCCAGGCCGTAAAGCATAAGTTACTTCCCTCACCAATGTCTATGGCCACATGTAAGAGCAAGATGACTGCTGACGTCTGCCAGGGTTCAGACTTTCTGGGTTCCTAACTTCCCAGGGTTTGCCTGTCTCTGGGCTCAACTTCTCTTGTAGCTCTACAAGGCCAGCTGTAGACTATTAGGCAAATGGCTTATTTCTCTTCCAGGGGCCTTATTTCTTTCCTCATGGCCAAGCTCCTCTGTGTGCTTACTTCACAGGACTCTAGTTCAAGACTCCAACATCAAAACTCCAACTCTGTCTTTTGCCATGTCTTTTATCTGTGAGTCCCCACCCTACTGACATGGCCCAATCAAAGCCCTAATCAAAATTTAATCAAGCCTAGAAGAACAGACCAGTTTACAAACATTACCCAATATTTATTTTTGGAATTCATAAATAATGCCAAACTGCTACAGACTTTATACTCAGTATTCTGTTTCTGAAAAAATTTTCAAGAGGATTTTTTCATATAGATTGAATTCTCACTTTGCTATCAAAGCTGAGTTTGTTTCAATAGACATATATGAGTTCCCTTTGCATATTTGATTTAAAAATGATTTACTGAAAATTATTGGATTAAATCTCAAACCAGTCTTGAGAATTAGATTTTTTTACATTGCTTTCATGGGATTATATGTTGGAAAATCATATTAGTTGGTGAAAAAAGTGAATATTATTGAAATAAAAGTAATTTTCCACTAATAATATTCATTCAAATAAATGCACCTTAGTATAAAAATTTTAAAAAGCAGAATTTGTAAGGCTGAAACAGGTGTGTATTGAGAGATCCTTTCACAGGGATTTGCTCATTGGATGTAAACTTTGGAGAATGTTGATAAATTCAAGTTCATTTAAAAAGACTGAGGTTAAAGGCAGAGATAGCAAATGAGCAAAAATCTTCACCAAAAGTGCTTTCAAAGATAGACTAGCTAGCGCTTGAGATCTTGGTCCATCTGCAAATAACATCCATTTGAAAATTGGTCTTTAATGTATATTTTGTTTTTTTCCCCTAGTCTTTATTATAAACTCAATAAATATTACCATATCATTGTGATATAATTTTGGAGATACAGAATGGATCTAACAAATTTCTTTAATTGAACAGTGAGAAGATAATAATGGGACAAATATCTGTTGTGATGCAGCAAATTGGTGCCCTGTCAGTGGGCATTACCTTGGAATAAATGATAACTCATCTCCCCCAATGTATCAGAGTTAGATTCATTTATAATTGTTAAACATATCTTCTTTGGTTGCATTTATTTGAATGTATAATTATTACTATACCCATTAAATCTATGTCCAAGAGACTTAAATCTTCTGGCTGTTCATATGATGGGTGAGTCTTGAATATCAACAAAATTGCAGCCAGTACCTACTCTTCAGTTCATCCAACACACCAGGACAACTATCAAAATGATGATGATGGACACTGCCCACCCAAGAAGCAGAGAGTATCTTCATCTGCAAGCAAGACAGTTCCATCCATCTGCCCCATGGGATCTAAGCACCCTCTCAGCTGGAAGCAGAGTTGGGCATCACCATGCCCAAATCCTTAAGAAAGAGGAATGAGCAAACACCAGGAGGGGGGTGGATTACAAATATGAACTAAACTAGAGTTATTAATATTCTAGTAATGGAAGAATGCGTAATATTGATGTAAAGATAGTGGTCAGCAGAAGTTCTGAGGGGAAGGAGAGGGAAGAATAGGTGTAAACTGGGACATTTTTGAGACATTGGAATCATTCTGCATGATATTACAATGACAAATACCAGCTATTATACATTTTATTCAAAACCTATAAAATTGTGGGGTTCATTGCTTTTTAAGCTACAGCTTTTTAGAATCTGAAAAAATAAGAAGTGGAATTACGTTTGAAAACATAATACAGTATAATAAGGGGATTAACATTACCCATATGCTTAACTTTACAGGAAATCTTTATTCATTTTTGCTGCTTCAGTCCACTGACCAGTGTCCTTTCTTTTCTATCTAAAAGACCCCCTGTAGCATTATTGTAGGACAGGTCTAGAAGTGATAATCTCCCACAGCTTTTCTTAATCTTGGAATATACTAAGTGTGCCCTCATCTATAAAACAACATGCCAGATATAAAATTGTGTTAAGATTGTATTCCTTCAGTACTTACATATTTCATTGCAATGCCTTCAAGCCACCATGATTTTTGCTGAGAAACCAACACTTAATTTTGTAAGAATTGCCTTTTACATAACATGTTGCTTTTCTCTTCTTACTTTCAGATCTCTTTCTTTGTGCTTGCATTCTACAGTTTTACTACATTATGCCTGGGATAGTTCTCCTCAAGTTTCTCCACTTTGTTGTTCCTGGTATTCATGAATAATTAAGCATGTCTTTAATTATATTAGAGAACTTTTCTGCCATTATTTCTTTTCATATTCTCTTGTTCCCTTCTCTCTTTTTCTTCTCAAAATCAATTTATGACTGTATTGGTATGTTCACTTTTTATCATAGATATTTTCTTCTCCAATTCAGCCGGAATCATTTCAATTTTATTGCCTTTGATTTCAATGATTCTTTCTTGTCTATATCCAAACTCTCAAATTCTTCTTTGATGTTTTTTTGAAGTTTTATCTCCTCCTTTAAATGGACCATAACTTCTTGTGTCTTTGTCTCATAAGTTTTTATTATATTTTTCATCTTTATTTTTAATGAAGTTTTAGATTATAGAAAAGTTATATCAAAAATATAAGGGATTTCCTAATACCCCACTCCTTCCCTTTCCCACAATTTTCCCTATTTACAACATCTTTCATTAGTGTGGTATACTTGTTACAATTGATGAACAAATATTGAAGCATTGCTACTAACTATCATCTATAGTTTAAATTATGATTTACACTTTGCACCATACAATTAATAGGTCTTGACAAAATGTATAAGTACCTGTATCTGTCATTACAATATCACACAAAAAAATTCCCATGTCCCCAAAATGCCCCATATTCCACCCGTTATTCTGTCCTTCTCCCCTCAGAACCTCTGGTAACCAAAATCTTTATATCAATGTTAAAAGTTTTTATTTTTCTAGAATAATAAATCTACTTTGGTCCATACTTGAATTGTCCCCTTATCTTTGTTCATTTCTCAATCTTGAGAATTTTTGGGATGGTGATGCCACTCTGTTTAAAATTGAGAGGGGGCTTAGAGAGGTCTCATAAGCTTTCATTTCACTACATAAATTTTACTGCTTTAATTTTTTATGTACCGTATTAAGTCCTTGAGCTGTATGTTTTTAAAGTTTGAATCCAGGTATTTATGACAAACGTGTAATTGAGTGGCAGGAGCTAAAAAAAAATCATTGCTAAAATCATATTTCATTGTTTTTGAAAATTGGCTACTAGTTGTCTGGTGCTTTTTTCAAAATCTAGCTTTACTATATAACTCATCATAACTTACAAAATTGTGTGGGAGAGAGTGTAATCCACACTCAGTGGCAATGCTACAAAATGTGTTCATCAATTGTAACAAATGTACCACACTAATAAAGGATTTGTTAATGTGGGAAAATGTGGGAGGAGTAGGGAGCAGGTTATATGGGAATCCCCAATATTCTTTATGTAACATTTATGTAATCTAAGTACTTTAATATATATATATATATCTGAAATCCAACCAAGGTGAAAGTGTGGAGCCTCTCCTTTACTAAGAAATTCCTCTGTTTACTAGAATCAGAATGCGTCCCTATTTCTATGAAATAGAATTTACCCCTACAGAGTGCTCTATTGCAATCCTAAAGCCAGAAATCCTTTGTACCACATTGAGTTTGTTGTCTCTTACACTGCTTGTCTTCATCTTATTTCTGCCTGCATGGCAGGTTCTGGGAAGAACAACACAGCAGTGGGTGTCCTGTGTCAAGCCTTCAGGGTGGCACTGAATAGATTGGAACCAATATACATTCAATTCAGTATGTGTATAGAAGCTACTCTGCTCCCCTAAAACAGATACAGGGACCCAGAACTAGATGTCAGTTGACTCTACACTGAGTCAGGGAGGGCTTAGGGTAGATTCCAGCTGGTGTTACCAGTTTTAAGTTTCAGTTTTTGATTCCGACTCTCTCTGTTACTGCAATAATTTAACTGATTTCTTCAGTTTGGTGAAGATAGTCTGGACTGTTTATGTAGTTTTTCTACATAAATAGATTCTCTGGGTGAACAAACTCTGAAATGTCTTAAGCTACCAATTTGGTTGACTGAATCCATCATAATAATGTAAAGAACACTTATATAATTAATTGATGTAATTTTATTTCCTAAGGAAAACATAATGTAATGAAATGTAGTATGGTTAAAAAATCTAGCGGAGGGAACAAATTTTAATATTAAATATTTATTATCCAAAAAGAAGTCAAAAAGAAGAGTCAGAATTTCAAAATATATTATATATAATGAAAATAGTATAAATAAATAATGATTTTAAATACAAGTGGACTAAACCCTCCATTTAAGTTCCTTATCATTGGTGCCATTAAAAAGTAAGCCCCAAATATATGATGTCTATAATTTAATAGCTGAGGTACGAAGATAATAGAGTAGGGGGTTCCAGGACTCAGACCTTCCAGCAAAACAAAAATTAAACAAGTCTAAACAGTATAAACTGTTAGAAACCATCTTCTTCCCCAAGACAAGTGGTGGGCATGGTGGCTCAATGTTCTCAGCATTTGATTAGTGAATTTGGAATTTTGAGGGCCTGTCTTTGAAGGGCAGCCATTATTTCAATACACATCAGATAAGGGCAGCAACAGCCATTGTTTCAGCTTGTCCTGTCACTGGTAGCAGCTGACATTATTTAAAACTGGCCTAGAGATAGGCTGCAGTGATGGAGACTTAAAGACCCCAAGCCTCCTCAGGGCTTTGGGGGTTGGTTAGTTGAAGGGCAGTATTGGCTGGACAGGTCATGGAAGCTCATTTTTGTGGAGTCCTCAGAGAAGGATAATAACCATATCCTCTCAATTGATATGGAAAAGGCATTCATAAAAATCCTACACCCCTTGATAAAAACACATAGAACACTAGGAATAGAAGGAAACTTCCTCAGCAAGATAAAGGGAATATATGCAAAGTCCACAGCTAACATCTTACTTAATGGTGAAAGACTGAAGCTTTCACTCTATGATCAAGAACAAGACAAGGATGCCTACTGTGAACACTGTTATTGAAAATTTTATAAGAAGTTCTTGTCGAAGCAGTTAAGCAAGAAATATAAATAAAAGGCATCCAAGTTGGAAAGGATGAAATACAACTTTCCATATTTGCAAATGATATGATCCTACATACAGGAAATCCTAAAAAATATGCCACAACAAAGCTTCCAGAGCTAATAGATGAAAACAGTACAGAGTACAGGGTCAACACCCAAAAATTAGTAGTGTTTCTTTATACAGGCAATGAATAATTAGAAACATAAATCAAGAAAAGAATTCCATTCACAATAGTAACTGAAAAAGTCAATTATCGAAGAATAATTCTAACTAAGGATGTAAAGGACTTATACACAAAAATGACAAAACATTGCAAAAAGTAATCAAAGAAGAATGAAATAAATAGAAGGGCATTCTGTGTTCATGGATTGGACTAAATATCGCTAACATGTCAATCATACCCAAAGCAATTTATAGATTCAATGCAATCCCAATCAAAATTCCAAAAACCTTCTTTGAGGAAATTGATAAGCCAATTTTCAAATTTATATGGAACAGTAAGTAGCCCGAAATGCTAAAGCCACTCTGAAATGAAGAATGAAGTTGAAGGACTAATACTTCCCAATCTTAAAATTTATTACAAAGCCACAGAAATAAAAACAGTACCATATTGGCCCAAGCACAAACATATAGAGCAATGGAATTGATTTGAGAGATTAGAAATCAACCTTCAAATTTAAGGACAACTGATTATTGACAAATTCCCAATTAAGTAGTGTCTTCAGCAAATAGTGTTGGGAAAACTGACATTTGTGTGCAAAACAAAAACAGAAGGAAGACATCTAGCTAACACCATATTAAAAAATCAACTAAAAATTGATCAAAGACCTTAACATAAAAAATAGAACTATCAAGAACCCAGAAGAAAAAGTAGGGATGCATCCTCAGGATCTTGCGCTAGGCCATGGTTTCTTCGACTTTAAACCCATAGCACAAGCACAAGGGAAGAAAAAATATATATATATATATATATTTATAAATGAGACCTCATTAAAGTTAAAAACTTTTGTTCCTCAATGTACTTTACCATGAAAATAATATGACAGTGGGAGATAATATTTGGAAACTGAATATTTGATAATGGTTTAATATCCAGAATATATAAAACAACTTAACAACAAAAAATAACCCAATTTAAAAATGGTCAAAAGATTTGAATGCACATCTCTCCAAAGAGGATATACAAATGGCTAAAGAGTAGAACACCAACATCACTAGCTTTCAGGGAAACGAAAATTAAAACCACAATGAGATATCATTTCACATCCACTAAAATGGCTACTATTACAAAAACATAATATTCCAGGTGTTGGAGAAGATACAGAGAAATAGTAACTCTCATTCACTGCTGGTGGCATTTTAAAAGTGTGCAGCCACTGTGGAAAACAGTATTGTGGTTCTCAGAATGCTAAGTATAGAAATACCATATGTCACAGCATCCAACTTCTAGGTATATACCCAAAATAATTGAAAGCATGGAATTGAATAGATATCTGCCCATTGAAGTTCATAGCAGCATTATTCACAATTGCCAAAAGATGGAAGTAAAGCAAGTGTCCATCAACTAATTAATGAATAATTAGAATGTGGTATATACATACAAGAAATGAAATATTATTTAATTATAAAACAAATTATTGATACGTGCAAAAACATGAATGAACCTTGAAGACATCATATTGAGTGAAATAAATCAGCACCAAAGGTCACATATTATATGATTTCACTGATGTGAAACAATTAGAATTAGCAAACTCATAATCATTATCTAGAAAAAAGTTTACTCAGGGGTGAGGCTAAGGAATGGGAAGCTAAGCCTTAAAATATACAAGGTTCCTCCTTGGAATGATGGAAATGTTTTGGTGATGGGAGGTGGTGATGGTAGCACAATACTGTGACCTCAATTAACAGCACTGATATATATATATCTATATATATCTACATCCATCTATCTATCTATCTATCTATCTATCTATCTATCTATATGAATTTGAGAAAAAAGGGAAAATGTTAGATTGTATCTGTGGTAAGAAAATAAAAGTTTTAAAAAAATTTATGTAACTACACTACACTGTGAAACAAGATAAATCATGAACTTCATTTAATGGTACAATTTTAAAATATGCCAATATCAATTGTAACAAATGTTTCACAACAATACACATTATTGGTGGTGGAGTGGTATATGCGAATCCTGTAATATATGCATTATTGTTCTGTAAACCCACAATTACTCCAATAAAAAATATTTTAACAATATGAATAGTAAAAGTATGTAAAAAATTTATCCCTTTAAATACAAGCGTATAAATAAACCTGTACTATTAGAAAAAGTAGACTTCTGTTTTCCAGAGGTATGAAGGATAGTATAGAATAGCAGTAGAGGCAATTTAAGAGAAAACTATAAAATTCCTAAAAAGAGCTTCAAATCACATAAAAAATGGAGATCATTAAAAAAAGAAATAGAATTTTATTAATAAATGACATTGAATAATTATCAGAGATAAAGTTCTTATTTTGTTGAAATATAGGACAAATAAGTTATGTTTCCTTTCCATTTCTTACTCCTGATCTTCTGCCATTTTTTTCAAACTGTTAGTGGTATTATATTAGAATCTCAACAATAAAGATTCAGCCAAAGCAATTAGTCATATCAAGTTTTCTGAATTATTCTTTCTTCAACTATTACTTATAGTATTTGAAAGTACACTTAATATCTAGAAAAATTATTGCAATGCTGGGAAGAAAAGCTTCATCATGGTTGTTTTGCATTGGAGGTTATTTTGCATAGGAGGTTCTTTTGTACCTCCTATTAAAGTGGCATTGACATAGAACCCCAAATTGACCTCTTGTGAAATAAATTGATTCTGACTTTTAATTGTCAAATAAATTTATCTCAGTGTCACTGAATTTTTGATGAATTGCAGAACTGTACATACAAAACTTTATCTAATATATAAAATATTATTTTATAATTCTTTGATCCTTACAAAAATTCACTCTGGAAATTCTTCCATATAGACAGCACTTTTTCCATGAGTTGCTTCAAATCAACATGAAAATTGTTTTAATTATTATTAATTAATGAAAGATTCTCAGGAATTCATTTTGCATGGTTGTATAAAGAGGAAGTAAACTTTTGGCCATTAATATAATTATAAAATCTTTATTCATCTCAGCACTCTTTTTTACATTTGTCCAACATGTTTCTCTTAATATAAAAAACACCAATAAACTAAAATTATAAGACAAATTGCACAAAAGCGTGTGGTGGCTAAATACAATGCATCTGCTCTGTCAATTAATTAGCTGACATTCCCAAACCTGACTGGAGAAACACCATCAAGCTTTCCTTGGATGCCTCAAAAATGACCTGGTTCACACTTCTAGAAAGAAGTGAGTTATGCTGCACCAGTCAAAGCAAAATACATGAAATTGTGGGTTTTACAAATGTCATTGTAAAAAAGGTCAAGTTGTAGGTATTAAAAATATTTAATAATGAAATCAGGAATTACTGAAAATTCAGCAAGTTAGAATTATATAAAGACATAAGTATACATATAAATAAGCTTTATATGCACAAAGGAAAATACTTGGAGGCAAATGCATCAAAAATAATAACAATATTTAAGAAAGATTTTCATTTTTTCTTTCATTTTTTTTGTGTGTGTAATAATAGTTGTATAATGAACAATGATTAATCCTATGATGGTGTCCTAGGGCAAAGTGTTATTCCATTTTTGGTGGTTAATTATCTGGCCTTTCAGCCACAGAGCCATTAAGTATTTCTGTAGAAATGACCTCTTTTTACCCAGTCATAAATTAGAGCAGCACAAGAGAATACCAAAAACGCTGCTCAACATTATGTGACTTCTAAGGTGAAGGCAATTCTCTGTTACAAACCTAACATGGATGCATTAGTCCTTGAACCTTTATTCTTGGCATGATGCCAAGCAATCTTCCTTGGGAATTGGTTCCAGAGATAACCAAATATTGCATTATAAGCAATTGTCAATATAAGAGTTGTCCTGGCAATATCAGGATGAAAGGCAAGGGATACACTGCTCTGCTTGTGTTCACAGTAGCTCCTGGTATACTTGGGAGACATAATTCTCAGGTGAACTTTCTATTTCAGCAAGACCTGAACAAACATTTTTGGTAGATTTATTTTACCTCTCTCTCCCTGTCTGTCACTTTTACTCCCACTCTCTCTGTACATATGTACATAAACATTAAACATTAGTTATCTCAAAGAAGAGAAATATGATGTTACAGAAACCTTAAATCTTTTAAATATTTTATTTGGGAGAAAAACATTAGGCTGACAAAGTTCTAGATTGATAATACTGTAGGAATTTTTCACCAACTTCAACTCATGGTATTTATGTCAAATTTAGGGTATTTTAATTTATCTAAAAAAATGTAATATCATTAGAATATAATGCATAGACATTTAAATATCATGTGGCATTAACTAAGTAATGGCAGGATTTCTAGAAATGGAAATATAGAATTTATGGAATCAAAATCAGAGTCATCAAGCAATAAGCATTTATTGAAAATGTAATACTTGGAATAAGTTTAAGAATCTGTTAAACAATCTATCTTCTGAAAATTAATAGCATTGCATGCTCTGTAATGTAAATGCACCTAAGGTTTAATTTCTGATATGCCATTTGTACTAAATAATATTGGTAATAACAGAGGAATAATAGAATTAAAAATCTATATGATTGTTTTTTACATAACTAGATTTTGTTTTTCTGAAATTAAATACAAGTAGGAAGATAGTATTATGATCATGATCTCTGGACTCAACCAATTTTGGTAGAATCACCATACCAAAAAGTTAATGGTGTGTCTCTGGATAAGTTACTTAAATTTCCATGCCCTTTGTCTCAATTAAAAAATATGTAAAATAGTACTACTTATGTTATAATATTTTAATGTTAATAAATGTTTTAATGTAGGGAATATTGATAAGAGAATCAAGTCATTCTATTATGCAATATATATGAATTTCCATTATAAAATATCCATAATTGATTTATACCAAATTTATATTTGACAATCAAACTAAGATTTTTTTTCTGTCGTATTTTGAAAATTATACTTTATTTTGAATTTCTAAAATTACTAAGCTAATTTTATTTTAAACTCCACATCACTTTGATTTAAAAAAGCTTTTTATGAAGTCATTCATGCTAAGTTTCACATTTAATTTCTCAATAGTTTACAATAGTTGATCGATATGGAAAGTAGGAATTACACAAATGGACCTGATTTCATTCTACTGGGATTGACAGAATCTGAAGAGATTCCGCAATTCTTCTTTATATTGTTTCTGCTGATATACTTGATTACTGTGCTGGGGAATACAGGTAGGATATTGATCATTTGCCTGGATCTCCATCTTCACACCCCCATGTATTTTTTCCTCAGTCACCTGTCATTCCTTGACCTTAGTTACTCAACAGTCATCATACCTAACACCTTAGAGAACTTACTGACTCCAACAAATATATTGCATTCATTGACTGCTTCACCCAGATGTTTTTCTTTGTCTTCCTGGTTGTCACTGAATTTTTCTTTCTCTCTTCCATGGCTTATGACCACTACGTAGCTATATGCAATCCTCTGCATTTTGTTATGTCCAGGCAACTCTGCTATGCCTTTATCACCGTGTCCTATGTGATTGGCTTTACTCAATCATTAGCTATTGTTCTTTGCATCAGCAGTTTGCCTTTCTGTAAATCCTATATAGTCTATCACTTTTTCTGTGACACAACCCCAGTTTTATCCCTGTCCTGCACTGACACTCGTGGTACTGAAATCATGATCACTCTTGCTTTTATAAAAATAATGGGGTCTCTTAGCCTAATCACTGTTTCCTATTTGTCCATTCTGTCTAATATCCTGAAAATTAATTCCACTTCAGGAAAGCGCAAAGCCTTCTCTACTTGTGCCTCCCACCTCGTGGGAGTCACCATCTTTTACACCATGATGATTTTTACTTATTTAAAACCAAAGGACTCCTACTCCCTGGGAAGGGGTCAAGTGGCCTCTGTGTTTTATGCTATGGTGATCCCCATGCTAAATCCACTCATGTATAGTCTTAGAAACCAAGAAGTGAAAAATGCTTTCATTAGAGTTTTGCAGAAGAGAGAGGGCACCAGGCAATTTTAATGACAGGGATGCCGCACATTTAAATGCATTGTTTCTTTCTTTCCTATTTGGATATTTATTCATTAAATAAGGTAGCATCCTTTAATTAGTTTGAATTTCTGTTACACATTCCTCTATTTGACCACACATGATCTGGGACATTTCCAAAATATGATTTTGAGACCTGAATAGTAATTGGAAGCCATGAAATATGTGTTAAACCTTTAGTTAAGTGTATGTATTTTTAAGGGCAACAACAACAAAAATGTAGCTCTACCTTTCAAAGTGTATCATAAAAATCCCCCATGCCTATTCCAATTTCAGAGCATTTTCTTATGAAAAGCACTTTCATTAGTCATTTATTCTGTAGAGAAAAATATAGCACAGTCTTAAAGAATGCTGCGTTGGACTGAAAATCCAGAGTTTAGATTCTAGATCTTCCAGATTTTTACCTATATATCTCTTTGTTAAGTCACTAAAAGTGTAAGTCTAGTTTCCACAACTGTACAAGAAAAGAATTCTAAATACAGTTACCTTAAAGATTAAATCAGGTTATGAATGGAAATTATTTGATGTTGTACTAATAAATTTTAAAAAGGACCATCAGAATGCTTATATTCATGAAAAATTTTCAATACTCAATAACTTTTGTATGAAAATGCTCACTGGTGTCATAAATATTTTTGGCTAATTTTATTCATAAACAAACAGCTGGAAAAGAAAAAGAGAACCTCAATATTTAGTCTTAGAAAAAGTATATTATTGCGATAGAATTAAGTTGTAGAAAAAAGTATATGTTCACATTGAAAAAAAATTGGTATACTGTTTAAATTGTTACAGAAAATAGAAATATCTTAAGTTTAAAGAGTTTCTTCATGTGTCTAGACAAATCCTATGTTTATGTATATATATATATAACATATATATATATATAATTTTTGTCATTTTGTTTCTATTTTGCAGCTTCTTTTTTCCATTCATCACTATAACCTTTGCCAATTTCCTTGTTATTTCATTTGGGAGAGGAATATCCTTCTGGTACACTAGAACAGTCAAGAATCTCATCTTGCAATGCTTTCAGTCCTGAAGTTTTTTATATTCATGAAGTTAAATACCCCATGTAGTTATAATTGTTTTGCTTCTTCCTGCTAACCTTTTGAAAACTCTTTCTGTCACAAATCAACTAGAGTCAATAATTACTATGTCTTTGTTTAGTTTTGGTATGAATTAAAATCATTTCATTTTTCCTGGTTTCTGTATGTTTATGTTCTTCAAAAAGATGTAATTTTTGAATTAAGATATTGGTTCTTTTGTTTTAATAACCTTAATAGAGAAAGTTGCAAGCTATGTATGATTATCAAGCCAAATTTTGTGACATACATAAAATTTATTTAGACAACTTGCTAATATTTCCTTTTAAAAATGCTTCTACACAATCTGGATTTGCAGTTTTAATTTTCTCTTCTATTCAAAGTATAGTCAAGAAAGTATGTTTTCTTCATTTTCCTGTTTGATTATTTAATTTAAATTTAAGTAATGGTTTTCAGATATATTTTCCCTTCAATTGATTTGTATTATTTTAATTTATATTAAGGTTTTCTTTGTAGAATTATAATTGTTCATTTTGTTGAATGATTTTTGAAATATTAATATAAGGTTCAAAACTTTTAGGATAAAAATGTGATGAATTCTTACTAGTTCCCTAGCAGTTTACGAATTTATGAAAGAATTAAAATATTCATTATTTTCCCTACCTCCTGTCTTTCCATAAAATTTTGTTATTATATATAATAGACATATAAATTACTGTATTTTTTTCTCATCTCTATGTTGTCTGGAATTTAAATTTATTGCAATTTCTCCTTTTTTTACTATTAGCTACATCTTTGTTAAGGATTTATTTTTAATCATATACTTTTTAAACTAATCTCTCATCTCCTACATATATTGAGTCTTTAATTTATGGACTTTTTACTTTTTCTGGCCTTTATAATGAACTCTGCTGGCCTTACTTTCATTTATGTACATTTCTGTGATTTAGAACATGAACGCTGTTAGTGTTTTTGACAACTCTGGTTAACAGATTCATTAATTTTTTAGAAAGTAGTAAGTACAGAAATTGCTTTGTTTTAATTAAATTGAGACTACCCTGGCCTCTTATAATATATTCTAGAAAGAATTTATGATATGGTTTTAAATAAATGTAATATAAACACTAAGCATTTTGAACACAATAAACTATTGACATTTTCCTTCTCTTTTCCCTTT
Organism: Cabassous unicinctus; assembly: GCA_029593785.1. NCBI lineage: Eukaryota > Metazoa > Chordata > Mammalia > Cingulata > Chlamyphoridae > Cabassous > Cabassous unicinctus. The sequence goes on along the minus strand of JAQZBX010001767.1, from coordinate 57,627 downwards.
TATGTCAGTGCATATCATGTTATATGTAAGAGGTGGTCTGAAGTATGTTTTAAACAAAATCTTTTTATGCATGGTGGTATGTCAAAATTCTATGTATTATAAAGGTAAAGTTTGAACTACTTAAAAATGATTAAAAAATCTGAAATAGAACATGAAAGATATGAATAATTTTTTGTTTGCAAATGACTGATATTATAAAATAGTAAAAACAGATTATATTTAATGAGCACCTACTGAGTGCCAGACAATATTCAAAGGGCTTTAGGTATATAATTAACATACTTTATCTTCACAAGATAACTCTTAGATACTTGTAATATCTCAAATTTATTCTCAGGGAATGAAAAGTTATCCTCCTACTTGTTCAAAGACTTAAGACTCAAATTGGCATACTCTCTACATCACAAACATATCACATTGAGACCATCAGCATACCACATATATTGCAGAATATATTTGGAGAGTAGTTATTTCTCAACATATCCTCTTCTAACACCTTGGCCCCCAAAAACATTACTTCAATCTTTAAATTATTGTCACATCTTTTAGATTGTCTCCTTGTTTTCTGCTTTATACCCCTTGAGTCTAATCTCAATGTAGAGGCCAGAGTGATACTGTTAAAACATAAGTTGTCTTATATCACTTTCTTTACAAACTCACAAGAATTCCCATCACAATAAGAGTAAAAATTTTTTTTTTTTTACAAGAGCTTACAGATCCAATATTATCTAGCCCACTCTGGAGTGGTCACACAGACCTCCTTGCCATTTCCTTCTACACATTAGTACTGATGCAGCCTGGAACAATTGAAATTTTTCTTTTTCATGAAACTCTCTTCCTCCAGTTAACTTCTTGAGTCCTTTTCATTCTCTACCCTTAAGACCATCCTTTATATCCAATTAAAGGTGCACCCAATCTGTCTCTCACCATTGAGACATTTGTTTTCCATAACACTTACACAAACTTACATTCTATATAGTCTGTTTATAGCTTTTGTTTCTTCTCTGTTTTCCTACACATTGAAAGCTCTATAGGCACAAGATTTTTGCTAACTGTGTTTGATACTGTCTCCCAACACCTAGCAGAGTGCCACACTAAATATATTTGAGTGCCTGAATTTTACATAATGAAACTGGGGCAAACAGAGGTTTCATAGCTTAATTCATAGTCAGGCTCAAATTAGAACCCAGGCAGACTGAATTTGATGCTAAAATTCTTAATTATCATGTTATCACATGACATTTTTTTCTACAAATATATAGTAGTCTTTTCAGAGTTGTAAACATACCATACATTACTTTATTATATTAAAAACTATCACCAAATAAAGGAATGTGAAGGGTATGTTGTTTGTTGACATCACTAGAGCTGCTAATAGAAGATTGCAATTTTGGAGATAGCTGCTAACTATACTCAAACATACAATTATAGTCCTATTTACAAAAAGAAATAACCCTGTACAGGAAAGAATGAATATCAGATGATGTGACTGGGCTAGGAATTTAACCTGTATTAGACAGGTGTTGGCTGGGTGGTATAAGCAAGGTCTTCAGAAATAGATTAGCTCAACAAAGGGAAAGTATCATCCTTGGGTGGAACAGTGCAGACTGTAGCTAACTAGGCTTTATGGGTGGCTCTTTTCCTTGTGGTAATCCTGGAACCCAGATTTCTTTCATGTTACTGCTCTACTATCTCCCAAGGTGTTGTCCACTTCTGCCAGGTTGAATAGGTTTCACTCAGCACTCTGTCCACCTTCCAAAGGTGAGATATTACATTTGGAAAACTATTTCATAGTTTTTTTTCTCATTTGGATGACTTTTAAGTAAAAATACAATTTATTTTAGAGAAAGATGACTCAATATGTTACAGATATCTTCTGTTTTTAGATGAAATGTACAATTTTATGTTAGTTAAGTTACCAAATTTACCATCTAAAAATTTTTGTAATATTTTCTACTCTCCTTTAATAATTGTTTGTGATTATAGTGATATCCTTACTTTAATCCCTTATATTTATAAATTTTTCTCTGTTTTAGTGGTATTCATCAGTATTACTTTATGCATGTTTAATTTATCATAGTCTATCTAAAATAATAGATGACAAAATTAAAATTATAAAATAGTAGAGATTCAATTCTTCTTTCCCATTTTGTTTTTTTTTTTAAATAAATTTTACTTTTATGTATTGTTTAAACCCAACAATTCTTCAGCCTAGTTTGACTTTAGGCAGTTATTTTTAAAAAACTTAACATTTTACAAATCAAATTTTTGATATATTTATCTTCATTTTTAAAGTTTAACTTCATTTATACGTATGTTTAGCAGAACTGTCATTCTATTATCAGATACCTATGTAGGTAATTTTTTTAAACAAGTCAATTTTATTGATACATATTAATAAAGTCTACAATTTATTCAAAGTGTACAATTAATGTTATTTGGTATAATCACATAGTTCTGCATTCCTCAGTTCAATTATTATTATTTTCTTTATTTCAATAATAATAATAAAGAAAAAACAGACAAACAAATAAGAAAATTCCTCACCTCTCAATCTTTGTATCCCTCCTTCACTGTATATAGCTGATGCTTCTTGCTAATTGATCCAAACTGTACAATTAATGACTTTCAGAACTTGGCTTTTAAAGTACAAGTCTCCTGACAGAAAAATTATTTTCTTTCCTTCTATTTGTATGTATGTGTTATTTTTTCTAACAAATATTTATAATTATACTGATATTTGAAAGTTGTTTCCAGTGGACATTGAAATTGAATTCTGGAATACTTTTTTTTATCAATCAGTACGTTAAATATAACTTGCCATTATCTTCTGGCTTGTTTCATTATCTTGTCAAGTCTCTTATAATAATTATGTTTGTTTTTCTGTATTTGCTATGTACTTACCTCTGAGTGCCTTCATAATTATGTACTTAAATTTGCTTTTCAGCAGTGTATCTGTTGCATCTACATGTGTTTTATGGTTAGTTGACTGTTTCTCTATTTATCATTCCTTAGGATTTGCTGACATTTGGGGCCCTGTGATTTGATATCTTTCCTTAATTTTGGAAATGTCTTGGCCATTATCTCCTTAAAGATTTCTTCTTGTTTATTTCCTCTCTATTCCTGTTGCTGAACCCTAATTACATGTATAATAAACTGTTTGATATTGTCCCACAGCTCTTGGATAAATTTTTACCACTTTTTTTTTTCTTTAACTATCTTTCTATTTGGTTAATTCCTACTGCCTTATATTCAAGTTAACTCACCCTTTTCTCACTTTTATGGACTCTACTTATGAACTTTTGAAGGTTTTATTTCTGATATAGTGTTTCTCTGTATGTGCTTTTTAATATTTTATTTACAGTATTTTATTGGAAATTACCTTATAGTATCCATCTCTGATGAAATTTTCCATTTTTCTGTGCATGTTGTACATCTTCTCCAGTAGATATTTTAAGCTATTAATTGTCAATGCTCTTTAATCAAAGACCTTGAGGAATACATGTAATTCAACAAGGTGGCTTCTCTACTCAATGCAGTGGGGAAGAACACACGCCATAAGGAAATGTACAGATTCTCCATTCTAGGGTGCTAGAAAGAACCTATGATAGGATCTAGGCTTGGTTTGGATAATTAGGGGGAGGATATGTGGAAGCAAATTCTGTTACAGATTGGATGCTCTCAGAAAACCAGAGCAATCTTATGATTAGGTATCTCAATAAACCTTATCTGTTGTTAAGACTAAAGTAAGAATAAAGCTGTAGTTGGCAAAGTAATAGTGGTCTTTCATTTGGATAGACAGGTAGATGTTTGGTATTTTGTGGGTTGTAATTTGATGTTGACTGAACATCTCACAGCCAGCCCGTAATCTATCTCATGAACATTTAGTAGATCCCTGCAGAGAAGATTTTGAGAGTGAATGCAAACCCCTTGATTCTAGGTTTCTCTTCTTTTTCCATCTGATACTCTAGCCCACACTTGGTTTAACAATTCTTTATAATTTAGTTGATTTATTATTACCTGCTTATACTATGTCCAACTATTTCTTCTACCCTTTGACAAAGTAGAAATGGATCATTTGTCACATCTCTTTGAGGGTCTGACCTGTATTTTGAATTGAAATTACTTTAATGTTTGCAACATCAACTTTCTGGTAAGCTCATGAAAGGCTATGATTTTTAGATTGTATGGCTTTTTTAAAATTGTTAGAGTTGGAGCAATATTTTGTGCAGATTTCTACATCTAAGTAGAAGTGTAAGTTCTATATTCCTTTTTCAATTTTACCAAGTGTGGTTGCTTTATATATCTTCTTTCTGTATAACTCCACATATGCCAGTATAATATATTTCTAGGGTTCTAGTTCTGTACTCTAAAAATATAATTGAACTTCAAAATCATTATAGGTAAAACTGATCTCATCCACTTTCTTTTCCAAATGTTCTCCTTCTTTACCTTCATCATCATTTTCCTTCTCCTTATTTTCTCCTTCTCCTTTCTTTTTCTTCTAGATCTACATATACTCTTACTTCTCTTTTTCCAACTCATTCTCATTCCTCTCCTCCTCCTCTCCCTACTCTTACTCCACTTTTTCCCTACATCTCCTTCTATTTTTATCATCTTCATCTTATTTATCCCCCAAGATAAAACCTGGAATTCTTCATGTATCAACTATCTGAATAATTTCTCAAATCTAGTGAAATGAATTCTTTACTTCTTTTTTATTTTTATTTTTTAAGATACTTAGATTACATAAATGTTACATAAAAAATATAGGGAATTCCCATATGCCCCACTCTCTAGCCCTCCCACATTTTCCCACATTAACAACATCCTTCATCCCACATTAACAACATCATTCTTCCTTCAATGTGTTGATGAACAGATTTCAGAGCAATGCCACTAAGCATGAATAATAGTATACCTTGTAGTTTACACTCTCTTCTGCACATTTTTGTAAGTTATGACAAGATATATAATGGCCTGTATCTGTCATTGAGATGTAATTCAGTACAACTCCCAAATCCCGAAAATACCTCCAAATTACACTTATTTTTCCCACTTCCTTCTCTCAGAATTTTCAGTGGCCACTGCCTCCACATCAATTATGAAAGTTCTTAAAAACATCCCTTTCTGTCTTATTTCTACCATTGACATAATGAAGAATTCATTATTTCATAAAGCATTGTCAGAAGGCATGATAATCAGTGGACAAATTGAAAAGATCATTTTCGTCTTTCATTCTATACATTAAATTACTTAAAAGCAAGGTGTCTGTACTCAGAAAATTTAGTTTTGTTTGCTGGTATCACTCATATGAGCTATGTAATTTTGAGCAAATTGCTTAAATTGTATATGCTTTTGTCCTCATCTGAGATCTGTTATGGTAGGTAATAATGGACTCACGTGTTGGATTTGTTGTGAAGATATAATTATTGGTATACATGAATAATAGTATATTGTCCAGTAATTATTAAGCAGCATAATAGAATTGCTAACTCTTGCTCATAACTGTTACGCATTTCTTGACTCACTATTTTCTAATATATCAGTAAACTATTTTGCCCTGGGCATACAATTTTGTAGACAGACAAAATCCTGCCTTTAAGCCACTGCAGTTTTAATGTACTGCTAGATACAGTTAGTAATCAAACTTTTATAACAGTAAGTATAAAATGATGACTGTTATATGTGTTTACACAGTGTATACCAATGTGAGCAATGGAAGTCAAAAAACTCATCCTTAATGGAAAGATAATAGAGCTTAGAGATGAAGAGTGAAAAGATTTACCTTGAGAGTTAAATATACCGATTTACTATATTGACCTGATCAATAGAAAAACATGGACATTATTTATTTTCAAAGTTTTTTTGCTACTTTACTAGGAGAAAAAGTGCATAGTGCATTTTAATGCAGATTAACTTGATATCAATTTGTCTAATTTGTGGACTGAATTATTGGTCAGATATTGAAAGACTAAAGTGTGAGTATCCCTTGTTCCTAGTGCTATGCTTTTATTTTCCATACAAAAATTATTTTAGTTAATTTGAATAAGCAGCTAAACTGACAATCCAGGGTATAATCATGACTAAATCTTTGTTGTGATCATTTGAAAACCTGAATTGCATGGAAGGAAACTTGAACTGAGCTGGGAATGCTGCAAACATTTTAATTTTTGTAATAGGTGGATATAGAAGCAAATTTGAAGTGCTTTATTCTTTATTACAGAAAAAAAAACACCTCAAAAGATAATAGGGAAAATATATTTGAGATGTTCTTGTTTCAGGTAGCTGGATTTGTTTGTAAGACAAACTGTTATCGACATTATACGCAGTATTTTGTTTCTGAAAATGTTTTTTCAAAGGGGTATTTGAGTATAGATTTAATCCTCACTCTGCTATCAAAAATGTGTTTGTTCCAATAGACATACAAGTTCTCATTGCATAACTGATTAGAAAATGATGTATCAAAAATTATTGGATTAAATCTCAAATTCAGTCTTAAGAATTTACTTTTGATTACCTTGTATTCATGGGATTTTTATGGTGGATAATCATCCTTGCTGGGGAAGAAAGTGAATATTATTGAAATAAAAGTAAATTTCCACTAATAATATCCATTCAAATAAATAAATCTTACTAAAAAAATAAGCAAAGCAGAATTAGTACGGCTGAAGTAGGTTTGTATTGAGGTAATGGGAGGTCATTTCTCGAGGTTTTCTCATTGGGTGTAAACTTTGAGGAATGAGGATAAATGAAATTTCATTTCAAAAGGCAGGGAGTGGAGACAGAGATAGCAAATGAGCAAATATCTTCATCAAAGGCAGTCTCAAAGATAAACTAACTAGCTTTTCAGATCTTGATCCATCTGCAAATAGCATCCAGTTGAAAGTTATTCTTTAAATTATATTTTGTTTTTTTCCTAAGCCTTAATTATACACTCAATAAATAATATCATATCATTGTGAGATAATTTTGGGAGAGTCAGGATGGATCTAATAAATTTCTTTAATTGAACAGTAGGAAGATAATAATGGGGCAAATATGTGCTGTGAATGAGCCAAAGAGTGCAAAAGGTGTTTCCAAAAGACTGGATGGATCTGAGAGTTTAAGGGCACATGGAGCAAGTGAGGTAACATTAGGGTTTACAGAATGAGAATTCACTCCATAATGAGTGCTGACCATTTACTAAAACCATGTGAGATTATACCAAGCCATCATCTCCTGAGGAAATTTGTAATTATAGTAAGTAAAAATCAAATTACACAAAAACTAACAATATCAATATAATTTAATCAATGAAGTTTTACTAAGAATCAGTTTAAACATAGTCATAGGTATATAGATAGCTCAATTTATCTATAAATGTTAAATGATCCATTGGAGGATAGATAAATGCTTTATTTAGAAATAATCTAAGATATGCAAAGACTACCTACTAAAAGTAAGACATTTTGTTCCACTTTATTTTTGGAGAAGTTTTAGATTTACATTTACAGAAAATTTACATCTAAAGTACAGGGAATTTCCATATAACTCCCACACACACACACACACACACACACACTCTCACAAAGTTTCCCCTATTATTGATATCTAGCATTAGTGTGGTACATTCATTACTGTTGATGAGCCAATATTAATGCATTGTTATTAACCAAGTCTATAGCTTACAATATGGTTTACATTTAGTGTACAGATACATAGAGCCTGAAAATGCTTAGTGTCTTGTGTCTGTAGTTGCAGTATTATAGAGAAGAATCTCACTGCCCCTAATATGTCCTGTTCCACTAATTCATCTCCTGCTCCCTTCTGACTCTCTGGTAACCCATAACTTTTTATCAGTGTTACAAGTTCTTCTCTTCCGTCAACACAAGATAAATGCCAACAACAACTAATATACTTGATCTGCAGATACACACACAAACACACACACACACAATTATTCTATGACTGTGTCCATGTTGTCACTGGTATTTTTTCTCAAAAAATTGAGGCCCACTGACCAGTTAACAAAATGTTAAACTTCCAACCTGGGGAAGCCTTGCTACTTTCTCAAATAAAATGTCAAAACTATCTAATGGAAAATAGCAATCTGCCAATTTAAATATTTATTTTCCAGTTCATTTCTGATTAAGTTTCTATATACTGTTCTGATATGACATTATCTTAAATTTTAAAGGAACAATTGAATATTGGGATTTTTAAATCCAAAAATATTATAGCAGGAAGTGCATATCTGTGTATTAGTCTTATATTTGTTACCATATACATAAAATACGAGGAAACATTTTCACATAAAAAAAAAACTGCATTAAATATAAGGAAGAAGCAGTTATTAAAATTATTTAATTTAAAATGTGTCCAGGTGACTACAAATTGGTACAATTTAGGCTCACATTTTAACTTGTCTCACAAGAAAGCATTCATACTCAGTTATCTGTACTCTACTAACAATGATGTTTTTCTGTTACTTCTTATGGAACTGTGATGAACAGGGCAGCAGAAAGTATTCTGGAGGTAGATACAATGCTCTTTCCAAAGAAAAGCAGTGAAATGTCTTTTTTTTTTTTTCAGATTTCTTTCTTGAAATTATCAATAAATTCTCCATTGTGACCTTTGCAGGTTTTTGTACCATTATCATTTTTGTTCAAATTTTAAATTAATGACAATTTTTGGTCTTTCTCTCTTCATATGCTCATTATCCTTGTAAAGTACTTGGATGGATTTTTGAGACATATTTTTGTCTAAAGAAAACACAACCATTTCATTAATATATTATAGTTGATCATGTTTTCTCTAAAATAATGATGGAAATAAATATCACCCAATGATCACTATTAAAATTGTTTATTTACTGAAATAATTAAATCATGAAATTTGCCACAAGTTGCATTTGATTTCTAATATTTCTCCCTATGCCATCAGACTATTTCTTATTCAGTGGAGTGTGAAGGAAGAAAACGCATGGCCAAAAAAAAAATGTTAAAGAGGCACCTGTGTATGAACAGTAAGCCTTCCTGATTGAATACAGTTGAATCTGGCATCCATAGTTAAGAATAAGCTTTCTGCATGGTAACTTTCATTTTTTTTTCAGTGTATCATAGCCCAGTACCTTGGCCCATGTATTTTCCAGGGTTTAAAAGAGTAAAACATTTTTCATGCATTGGGCCAGGCTGCATTTATTTATCTACAAATGATTTTTGTCATGAAAATGAACTGCAATAAAGTTTTGTCATACTGAGATGTTCTTATGTCAAAAAAAAGAATGTGCAAATGATCTTAAAATTACTAGACTGAGAAGAAAGCAACATATCTTTATTTTCTCAGAAATGCAGTCTCAGATCTAGGTGAAATAACATTCTAATATATAGACTAAACAAATTCATAAATGGCTTAGAAAAAAATATACTCATTTGCCTCAGAGAATTCTAGAGTAAAATATATATAATAATTAAGCTAAATTCTAATTTCTGTATAAATTCAGACAGCTTATGTTGTTTCATGAAAACACATACAAGAAATATTATAAAAAATTATAATTTAAATTCAGTGGCTATGTTATCAATAAATAATATAATTTTTGTATTTATGTGTTTTTGGGATCACAAAAAATACATTTCTTTAAAACAATTTTTTCCCATTTTTCTTTACCTCAACCTTTCTCTCCCTGTATTTCTTTATCTCTTAGAATAATCCTTGGATTACATACAAAAATATTTGCTAAAGAGTCATAGGGACAAAACAGCAATTAGGAAGATAGGAAGAAGCATAGTGAAAGGAAATAAAATTATGCAAGCAAATTTTGGAAAATGTATCACTAGTTAGTCTTCTTAAGGATGCCATTTCATACTGCATTTTGACTAACACCCACTGAAGAAATTTCAGCAAAATTACAATTCTAACATCATTTCACCGCCATAGCTGAGTAAAGACAATTGTGGAGGACTGAGATTCTCTATAACCCTGTATTAAAATGACCGAGTTAACACTTATTGAGAGTGTGTTTCAAGTGAAGGGCATGGGTCGGGGCAGCTGCAAAACCAAAGAATGCACTCAACACTGATGAGCTTTATTGGGACTTACAAACAGAAGAGGGTCTCTGAAGGTGGAAGTTCAGAGTATGAAAGTAGTGCCCCATGAAGAGGTGGGAAAATGAGGGGCAATATAAAGGGATCAGAACAAAAACATTTCATAACAGAGCTTCTGCTGGGGTCACATGAAGCACACAAATGGGATCTGGAGATGTTATTGTAGGAAGGAAGTGTACATCCTGGAGAAAATTAGTCTATGATAACATTTGTATGTTATTTTTCCTTTGGGGAGGGTCATTCATTTTTAACTTGTATCTGGGTCACACATATGTTATGGATTTTCTTTCATTTAAGGAGGGAGAGCCTGGGATTTGGGCTCCCACACAGTGTAAGCTTGGAAGAGCAAATTCAACTTTCCATCATATATAAAAAAGTACAATGTACTAAATTTTAAAACATGTCTTACTCAAATTCATGAACATGGTATCATGGGAAGTGCTTATTTCTTGGATGCATTTTAATATTAGTATTAAATTAAATTTTTTATTTATGTAAAAGATGCATAAATTTTAAATATCACATTCACATTTTATGTATCTAAAATAAATCAATAGGAATTTATGAAACCAATTTTTATCAAATGTTGATAAATGAGTGGGTTCTAAACCAGAAGCTAAGTAGTTCTTTACATAAATGTGTGTGTTTCTGTGTGTTTATTTGTTATATCACAGTAAAAATGATATTATCACCTCATTAAAAATGAATCCAGGAAATACCACTATGTTTTAAGTGACCAAAATGATTCATCTATGTCACTGCATTTTAGTTATGTACATGTGAATGAAATAAGAGTATATTTTACTTAAACTCTCCTGATATTCTTGACAGTATAATTTTCTGACTATTCTTGTTCACTTATCTTCTCTGTAGAGCAATAAGTTGGTTTACAAATTAAGGCATAATTTTTTTTTAGCAAATTATATCCCTTCACAGAAATTCTCTACATCAATATAAGGAAATGGAAACATGGTACAGAATGTACCATTCATTCATCCAGACTGATCTGCAAAGTGATATTCCTGTAAACTAATAATTCAGGACTATTTAACTGGTTGTGTATATGTATAGCTAATTTCACTTTAAGAGGAGATAGATCTTGAATTTTTAAAAAATGATCAATCTGAAAGACTCAAAACCATTTCCTCAACTCTTATATAAGCTGAAATCATAAAGTACCAAAGGTCCATGAGAACAGTTGTACAAACATTAAATGAAAAAAAATAACATTTTATAATAACAATTATCACAGATTATTAAGTGGTTACTAGTGTTAAGAATTTTGTTGACATAAATTTATATAATCTACATTGCAATCTACAAATTAAATAATTCAGTGTCCCTTTATACATGAGAAAATGAAGCAAGATAAACAATTTGACCAAAGTCACACAGCTGGTTGGCAGAGCCTGGATTAAAATTCAGATTTCTCTGACTCCACATAATAAGCCACTAAACCATATATACAATACCATTTTGTTATGCAAAATCCTGGAATCATTATCACTAGAAACAGTACAAACTATATCTTCTGCTATTGAATTATTTTTATAAAACCAATAAGCTTTAAAGCAAATAAAATTTAAAAACAATGTAAAATAAAATGACTTCTAGATCAATTATCTAAATTGTAAATTCATATAATATCATTTAAAATCCTCTGTCACAAAATAAAATTATAATTCCTAAATGACATACACCAAATAAATGGCTGAAAACTAATTTTCTCTCTCTTTAATTATTTCCTCTAATTTAAATGTGGTCTCATCTTTCTACTTCTGCTCTTCTATTATCTTCCGTAAAGAAAATTAAAGCAAATATCTGATATGCAGCTCTATTGACCTATTTATGTAGAGAGAAATTCCTATTTTCCCAGCAATTTTCCATAGAAGTTGTATGGTTCAATATAATATAACTCTGAGTAAACTAGAACACCCTACCTCAAAATTAGATATTAAAGCACATAGTCTAGTTTGAGATGCAAGGTTATAGTTTTAAAATATTGTGTAAGTGATGAAAAACTTTTCTTCTTACCTCTGGAGTTGAACTGGTCATACAATTATATTACACTGTTAAAGTCATGCATTTAGATAATGCCAGTTTTTATGTCTTTTCTTATACTCCACAAAAGAATGTTCAAAGAGAAAACAATAATTTTCTTCTGCAACAGAAATGTAACAAGTTGAGATTTCCCCCCCATAGTATACAACTGAAAATCTTTAACAACAAATTACATGAAAAAAAATACTGCTGAAGACAGTTTGGCTTCTAACAAAAAAAAATGACTTTTCAGTGGAAAAACCATATGGCATACACTAGGAAAAGTAATCTAATGATTATTTTCTATACATAGTCCTAGTTCTGATATATATTAGTTATGTGACATTAGGTTATTAACTTAAATTACATGAAATCCAGCTTCCCTGTTATTTGTGAAAATAACTTCTTTAAATCCTTAAGAGTTTGATAAATATGTATGTAATAAAATAATGTGAAAGCACAACCTATGACATAGTTTATAATTGTTTAGTAAAAATTACTATGCTTCTTATTTAAATTTTAAAGTGTTCTAATCCAAAGTGGCAGAAAAGATAGTTCACACTCATCGAGAATCTCACAGAGAGGAGAAATATATGGATTAGAAGTTTTAATAGGAGAGTTGGGTCAGTAGAGAGATAACATTAACATTCTATGTGGTAAAATTTTAGAATATTAGAGGTCTGGTAGAGTTAAAGGTAACGTGTTTTGAGTTTTATATGGTCCTTCCTTGTCTTGGGCATCTCACATATTAATATATAGAATAATATTTGGATATATAAGTAAAAAATGCTTAGAAAGAATTTGACAAAGTAAATGATGCCTGGTTCCCACACTAAGAAAATCTAACTTAGTGCGTCAAGATATCCCTTTTCAAGTCAATGTTAATCTGTTGAAATGATCAGTCCCACAACCATAAAAGAGGTAGAATGCCTAGTTGACCTCAAGTGATTTTGGAGGCAACATATTTCTCATTTGAGTGTGCTACTCCGACTGCTTACTGCATGGCCAAAAATCTACTGGTTTTGAGGGGGGCAAGAGTAAGAGGAGTCTCTGCAACAGGTCCAGACTGCTAGGAAAGTTGCTTTGCCACTTGGGCCATACTAATCCAGCATATCCAATGGTTCTAGAAGTGTCATGCCAAATAGAGATGTTGTTTGGTGCTTTTGTCAAGGCTCTAAATGAGAATCACAGAGCAGAAATGTGGGATTTTGTAGCAAAGCTTGCAATCCTTTCCAGACAATTATTCTACCTTTGATAAAAAGCTTTTAGCCCATTACTGGGTCTTAGTAGAGACTGAATGCTTACCCCTGGGCCACCTAATAGCCATAAGAACCGAGTTACCTATCATGAAATGTCTGACCAATAAGCCATTAGTTCGGTCATGAAATGTAGGTCTCCATCATCAAGTGGAAGTGGTTTCTTTGGAATCAGGCTCTAGCAGGTCCTGAAGGCACATTCAGTTGCATAAAGTGTCTCAAAAGCCCATGGTCTCCATTTCTTCCACCTTACCTTCTCTCTCCCAGGTCACAGCTAAGGCTACTTAGAGATTTCAGCATAAGTGGTAAAAACTTGGGCCTTGTTTACAGAAGGATTCACACAATATGCAGATACCACTCAAGGGTGGACAACTGCAGCACTACAGCCCCATTCTGGAATATCCTTGAAGGACAGTGTTGGAGGTTAATCTTCCCAGTGGGCAGAACCTTGGGGAAAGTACCAGGGGAGTTTATTTTCCTTGGAAGGTGAAATGACCAGAAGTGCAGTTGTATACAGATTCTTGGACTGTGGCCAGGAGTTTAGCTGGTGATCTGTGTTTTTAAGGAACATGACTGGAAAACTGGACACGGAGACTAATTAGTCTTTGGGAGAGCTGTGGATAGAACTTTCAGAACTGATGAAAATAATGAAGATATTTCCCACCCATGTAAATGCTCAAGGGACAGTGTCTTTAACAGAGGAGGATTCTATAATCAAGAGAACAGGATGGCCTGTTCGGTGAATACCAGTCAGCTTTTTCTCGTAGCCATTCCTGTCACTGTCTAAGGGGCTTAGCAACAAAATGGCCATGATGGCAGAGATGATGGTTGTGCATGGGCTCAGCAACATGTATTTCCACTCATCAAAGCCAACCTGGGCAAAGTCACAGCTTTTGTCCCATCTGACAGCAGCAGAGACCAACACTTATTCTGGATATGTCACCATTCACCAATGTGATCGTTCTGTGCTTGGTGGCAGGTGGAGTACATTGCATCATTTTCATCATGGAGAGGTAGCATTTGGTTCATAGTGGAAAAGACTCAGTCAGGATACTGATTTTTCTTCTTTTCACACAAAGTCTCTACAAAACTACCATTGATGTGCCTATAGAATGCAATAACCACAATCATGGTATTCCACAAACATTGTTTTGCTTAAAGAAATCACTTTGTAGCAAATGAAGAGTGGCAGTGTATACATGCTCATGTGATTTCTTGACCTTATCATGTAACTGGCATCCTAAAAAGGATAGATTGATAGAAACATGAAACAGACTATTGAAGATTAAATTACAATTTAACAGGGCAGCAATACCTTTTCTGCCTGGATGAATATTTTTCAGGGTGCTGTATATGATCTATATCAGTGTGCCCTGTATGGTACTGGTTTCTCCCATAGCCAGGATTCATGGGCCCAGGATGAGAGGGCCAAAATGGAAGTGGTACCAGTCACTATTACCAATGTGATCCACTAGCAATAGTTTTGCTTCTTGTCTTGTTGACCTTATGCTTTGCTGGCCTAGGGGTGTCCTCAATGATTCCATTGAACTGGAACATAAGACTGCCAGCTGGCCATTTTTGTCTCCCAAGTCTATGAATCAAAAAGCATAAAGAGAGTTACTGTACTGCCAGGAGTACAGTACAAGGAGAAATTGGACTGCTAATAGAGGTAAAGAAGAGTATGTCTCTTAAAGTGCCTCTTAGTATCACCATGCCCTGTGATTAAAGTGACTGGATTCATAATATTAAATTTATAGGACAAGAGTGAATATCACTCAAAGACTTGAATTCACTTCTTGTTCCTGTTTAAAGGACCACTTAAAATTCATTTACATTTATGATGTATGTACATATATATATATATATATATATACATATTATCTTCAATAAACATTTACAAGGAAACAAAACTTTACCTTTGTTGTCCCTTTTAAAATACTTAAAAGCCCTTTGAATCAATTATCATCTTACTAAATCTCCTATCAATGAAATAGAAAATACATTTGCCATGTATTTATTTTATATCTGTATGAGAAGTTTTCACCATTTTGAAAATTACAGATCAGCATTTTGTCAGCTCTTCTTAATTTTTAAAAATTTCTTTCTCTTTTCAATTGATTTTTCTTCATATATGTCCCTTTCATTTTTTTTTCCTTTCCTTAACAATGTTTTCTATGGTGATTAATCACTCTCATATTTTACTGTTGGTCCATGGTCTGACCAAGGCTGGGAATTTGAGACATATCACCCTGAATGAGCCATTGACTTCAAACCCCCTTGATCTCTCCCCCTTTAATATTTGGCTATCATCAGTTTGAGGATTTTGTGACTATTGCCCCTAAAATGCTGGTCAAGCCCTTCGTTAAGAAGAAAACCATCTCTAATTTATGATTGTACAGACAAACTAGGTGGATTCTTAGTTTTTTTCCTAGCTATAAATGCCTATAAGCAACCCTGTGATGGTAAGGCTAATGTGTCAACTCTCCCGGTAATGGTGTCCAGTTGCTTGTTCAAGCAAGCATTGGGCTAATTGTAAAACAAGGACATTTCATGGACTTTTATCTTCAGTGAGTTGATTTTATAGATGGCTGATTACATCTACAATCAACCAAGGAGATTACTGTCATCAATGAGTGAAACTTTATCCAATCAGTTGAAAGACATAAAAGGGGAAGTGATTTCAGCATTCAGAGAGAGAATACTGAGCTTCATTTCAGACAGCCAACATCTTCTTTTTAGGAGGCACCAAGAAATGAACCCAGGACCTTCCATGTGGTAGGGAGGTGCCCAATTGCTTGAGCCACATCTGTTCCCTGCTAGTTGTGTCTCTCATTGTGTTTCCTCATTGTGTCTCCTCATTGCATTATCTGGTTGCATCAGTTTGCCATGCCATTCTGTTGCATCAGCCGCTGTCTTGTTCGTCTTCTCCAGGAGGCACCAGGAACCAAACTGAGGACCTCCCATGTGGTAAGCAGGCACCCAACTGCTTGAGTCACATCCACTTCCATTTTGCTATTATTTTTCCTCTTATTACACCATTTTCCCATCAATTTCCCAATATTTTTTGGCCCACATTTATATTTACCTTAAAGTCAATTTATATCACAAAAAATAAAATTATAGGGGAAAATAAAACTAAACATTAAAAGTGCTGAAAATGCATGGAATAAGAAATATAGCACAATGTTCTGAAAAAAAGAAAATAGATTCGACCTTTCCTCCCTGTCATTCAGTCATATAAACAAAGTAAAATGTTTATGTTCATCTATTTATGGTAAGCACTTAAGTTTTTCCCATATGATATTCTTATGCTAGTCACTGTTGCCTAGAATTGCCTCTGTTATAAAACCATAATATAAAAGACACATTTTTTGGCATTTTTATTTCATGAGCTCTGGGGTGAAAATGATGTTAGGGAATAATAACAATGACAAAGTAATCATCTTGCAAGTGACACCATTTTTTAAGGAGCTGAAAGTCATGTGAAAGATCTACGCATTTGTAAAATGCTTCTACCATTGGATGGATTGATGAAGAATAGGCATTACATGCAAAGTTAAGACAGAGTCTAGTATTAAACTACAATTATGACATTTGCATATAAGTTGGCAATGACAAAAACCTAGAAGTGTGTTTCAGTTCAGTGAATTAATTTCTAGCATTGGTCATGAATACACAGAAGAGCTGAAAGCAGAAAAGTCAAAATATACCATGGATATTAATGGTCTCAAGATACAAAATTGGCATTAATTTGATTACATTAGTTTTCAAACTTTTTATGTTATAGAAATATTTCTTTTATTGTTTGATTTTAATTTATTAGAAGCATATTTGGCTTTACCAGCCAATATATGAGCAATTAGAGAAGAATACTTCACAATAAAAAATGATTATGAATCTCGTGAGATGAATAGAATTGGTGCAGAAAGACTAAAGTCACCCTGACATATCACTAATCCAATATCCTTTGTTAAGTGAATTTAGGTCAAGGTTGAAAACTGTAGCATTTAGTTCCTTTTAATTAGGTTTACATATGAATTTTCTTTAAAACTAATTTTCTGTCACAGGTATTAGTTTCTTATTGCTCTTGAAACAAATTGCCACATATTTAGTGCCTTAAAATGACTAAAAATTATCTAGAATACAAAATAAAAAGTAGGTTTGCTACACGAACAAGTTGTCAGCAGGCTGCATTCCTTCCGGAGGCGCTATAAGAACCTGTTTCCTTGTTTTTCGCAGCTTCTACAGACTGTCCTTATTCCTTGGCTTGTAGACCCCTTCAAGCCAGTAATCACATCACTCCAATCTGCTTCTGTAATCAGTCTTATTCTCTGTCTTTGTCACTCATGCCTCCATCAGTCCTATGTAAAATCCTTTGTGATTTTAAACAATTTCTGTCATACCCAGATAACACAAGAAAATGACCTCATCTCAATTTCCTTAACTAATTCCATCAGAAAAGTCCATTTTGCCATGAAAGGTAGAGAATTACAGATTCTGGGAATTCAGACTTGGACATCTATGGGACGGCGGGCAATTTTTCTGCCTACTACATCTATATTGGCATATTTTTGGAAAGAGCAATCTAAAATCTTGTGTTTTTCTCATTTGCTAGTGTTCAATAAAATAATCCCATAAAAGTTTACATGGTATATACAAATTCCACTTTACTAAATTCCAATATTTTTTCTAATCAAACTTTAAATGGAATCCTCTTTAAATAAAGGATGGGGAAAAAAAGACTTGGCTCAAAGATTCCATACACATTCTGACATATCACCTGTTAACACTGTCATTCAGTAGTGATGAACCAACTCAATAAACCAATCAGGGACATTAGCAAAGCTCAAATTTCCAAAGAAATAAGATGGGAAAAAGTAATATATTTGCACTCTTTGATCCCCTACTGGTCAAAGTAAACCCATGTAACATTACTTCCCATGCAATCCCAAGTTCTGCATGTCTGGGTGTCCAGGGAGTTCTATGGCATCTTTTGTCTAAACAATGAACACAATCAGTGCCAGTATTTAGGGGAAATAAGAGAGCAAGGCACGGTAATGAAAAATGTACTTCTGGGCATACCTATGAAATTAGGAGGCCTGAAACAGCAACCACAGGGACCCCTAATTCTCAACAGTAGCAGAAGCTGTAGCTCTGACCCAAGTCCATAATTTTGGGATGCCTTGGACAAAAACACTGTAATTGTATAAATCTAGGCTTTTGCATGCATTAAATCCCTCAATAATATGAGATTAAGAAGAGGCAATGAAGAAAAAATTGCTGCTGCCTCTTTAACTGTGCTCTCTCCTCCTCATTAGCTGAGACCCACAGATTTCTGAATATAACAGCACTCTCTCCTCCCCCTTAGCTGAAACCTACAGCCCTGGATAGATAGTGGCTACACTCCCCGCCTTAAACTGAGACCCATAACTTTAAGAAAATAAAAGTCCCTGTCCTCCCCTGCAACTGAAGCCCTCTGTTTTAAAAAGATATGCTAACTCACACTTCTGCTTCTGTTAACCTTGCTTACAGAATTAGCCCATGTGATAAAAAAAATTTGTCCAAAATTAATCCGTATATGAACTGTTGTCAGCCAAGGTTCAGGGCTCAGAATTTTTGGAGACTTGACTCTCCTCTGGGACGGTGCATAATAAAACTTTGTTCCTCCGTCTCTCTGAGTGCTGCTTGGGTTTCTCATCATCTAAGTTTCATCTGCCACAATAGCAACACTTTCCCAAACTCAGATGTACAATAAGTACCATTTTGCAAATTTAAACTCAATTTTCAGTGATGGAAAAGCCCTGCATTTGGTTCATTGAGTATATCATTTTGCTTTAAAGTCTGTGATTTTATACCTCAATATTTTTTAGGCATCTCAAAACAGGCATACATCACAGTGATCACCATTTTGGTTCCAGACCACTGCAATAAAGCAAATATTGCAGTAAAATGAGTCATACAGCTTTTGGGTTTCCCAATGCATATAAAAGATATGCTTACACTATAGTGTAGTCTATCCTATCAGGTGTGAAATAGCATTTTTGTCTAAACAATGTTCATACCTTAAATTAAAATGTGATAAAGAGACAAAAAGTGAGCACATGCTGTTGGAAAAATGGCATCAATAGACTTGTCCAATGTAGGGTTGCCACACACCTTCAATCTGTAAAAAACACAATATATGTGAAGTGCAATTAAGTGAAACACGATAAAATGAAGTATGCCTATACACTATGGGTGTAAAGACTTTCATAGTATAGTAACTATAAAGAAGGTGTCAATTTTCATGATACTATATTTTTTTTAATTCAAAAGCAAAATAAAGGAATTTTATGTTTCCAAAATTGGGATTTCCTTGTCCCTTAAATTCTAGATAATTTTGGCTTAAGAACCATATCCCTCTCTCTTGAATTTCAAAGATCTCAAATCCAAATGCCTATGCTGCTGTAAGCCTGTGAGAAAAGTAGCAGTTTATATCATAACTTCAGTCCTCCTTATACTAAAAGTAATATAGCCACTCCACCACAGAAGTATTCCCCACTTGCCCTTCATCTTCTCAATTCCCCTAGCCTTATACCATTTTAATGGCTCCTTCACTTTCTACTCTTCTTTCTGATCCTTCATTTTATTGCTTTATCTCCATCAAGAACTTTACAGCTTTATTTCCTTCTCTCAAAGAGTGTTATTACTCTATGTAGCTTGAGGTTCTTCCAAAAGTTATGACCCTAGTTGTCACTTTTTATTCAAAGCTGCTGTCACAGATATGTTTTATTTCATTACTGCTTATCAAGGCTTTGGACAAGCAATGATGATTATCTGAGCAGGAATAGCTTTGTTGAAACAGCAGGTGTGATAATAAACTCTTCCTCTATTCACAAAATGAACATGAATTTGGGTTAGCTAAAATGTAATTATCAAAAGTCCTGCTTCTTCAGAAGCAATTCTAATGGCAAAAGTAATTTGACATAAAATGGTGAGAAGAGATTTCTAATAATTTTAAGGAAAAAAAAACCTTTCCAATATACAGTTCAATAATCTAATAGAATACATTACTGAATGTGAATGGTTATTAATGTTTACTCATTGATCAACAAAAACATATTGATTTAGCCATGGACTCATGAGATTATATCTTTTTATTTAAAAATTTTTTTATGAAATATATGTTAGAAACATTCTTGTTCTGATTTGTAAGCTTAAACTATTGCTTCTGGATCACCAATTAATCAATATGACTGCAAACAAACAGTTTTTAATTTGCAATGGAATGTTCTCTTCCTCTGTAACCACTTTTTGTTCTTTGATTCCTCATTATTGCTTTTGTCAATATTTCATCAACATTTTATTGTTGACCAATTGGAAAATACAGATTATAAACCAGAAAGCCAGTGTAGAAAGCCACTCAGGACAAACAAGGAACTCAGTGACTTTGACGCTGGGATACCACATAGGAGTTATTCTACATTTCAGTCACTTTGCTATACCTGACAGTAAGGGATTCTAAGAAATAGTCTAGTCATGTGTCCAGGAGATAAAGCAAAATATTTCATAATTAGCAGAACAGCTCTACTATAAACTGTGTCATTTCTGTGTGACTTCAACAATTACTTTATCAGCATTAATCTAACTCTCCATCTTATCGCTACTAAAAATAATAAAATATTAAAGAAATATGAAAAATTTTTGTTCATTTGTCTCTTTTAAAATATTTGAATTTCTTTTTTGACATGGACTTTGCTTATGTACATTTCAAATAGAGACCAGTAGTTGAATATTAAAAATATAGCAACACATTAAGGTAAATTAAAAAATTTTGCTCTATCAAATGAAATGTGATTGAATATCTCAATCTTTACCTCTTATATAAGTAGCATATATTCATAAGTTAGGATTTCAAGACTCTGAAATCCTTGTACATTGATGGTGGAATGTATATTGATAAAAGTAATCTTGAAAGTATCTATTAGAAATTGAATGTGTGTATTTGTCTGGAATCAGGATCGACTCCTGGTTATATTTCATAAAATATTCAATCATGGATCATCAAAGGTACACACTCAAATTTATGCATTGTGCTACATGTAGAACTCAGTAGTTAAGTATTAACTGAATGTTTCTTAATAAAGAAAACAATGCATTTAGTGAATGCGGATAGTTATATAAATTACAGTGATTTAATAACATTACTTTAATATTAGTGGAGAAAAGAAGTAGGCAGAGAATTGGTGTATATGTAGTAAAATTAATACATCTCAAAAACGTAATTGAATAAAGACCTTAGATATCAAAATGAGATATGTACTAACATATGCACTCTCATTAAAACATGCATTGTAATTATGTTGTAAAGATGTATGCCTTTTTAAGAATAAATATCATCCTTCATAGAAGAGGTGGCCTATATATGAAGGAGAATTTCACAATAGTGACAATGAAATCATGAAAATTTTTTTCTCTGATTCAAACGTAATGGTGACCTTTACCACAATCTTTGTGTCCTACATGTGTATTCTGTCTACTATCCTTGGAATTAATTCTACTTCATGAAAGCACAAAGCCTTCTCTACTTGTGCCTCCCACCTCCTGGGAGTCACTATCTTTATTAGCACTATGATTTTTACTTAATTAAAACCAAAAAAGTCCTATTCCTTGGGAAAGGATCAACTCCACTCTGTCTTTTATATTATGGTGATCCCCATGCTGAATCCTCTCATTTATAGTCTTAGGAAAAAAGAAGTGAAATATGCTCTCATTAGACTCATGCAGAAGAGAGAGAACTCCAAACAATTGAAGTGAAAATGATACTGAATATTTGAGATCATCTTTTCTTTCTTTCCCATTTGGGTATTTACTTTGTCTCTCTCTAAATACATTAGCATCTTTTAACTAGTTTACATTTTTGTCCAATAATCCTCTACTTGAACATACATGCTCTGGACATTTCCAAAAATATGTTTTAAAAATCTATACCATATTTAGAATCCAGGAAATATGTGTTAAATCTGTTGTTTAAATATGTATGTTACTAATAAATTATTTTCTAAATAAATCTATAGATACCTGCAAATCCATTGGATATTCATAAAAATTAATTCAGACATTGATTTTTAAATTTTCATGCAGTACCAATAAATTTTGGGTACTATCATCACAACATTTACATTCTTGCAAAATTTTCATACTCATTACATTTTGTTATCATCATATTCACTGTTTTTTTAAAAAATTACTCTTAGTTTATCTAAGAGTTTTATTTATAAACCAAGAGCTAAAAAGTAAAAACAGCACTTCAATATTTTGTCTTAAAGCAAAGTAAAACATTGTAAGAGAATTAAGTTATAGAAAAATTATATGTGAACATTGAAGAAGAAAATATGGAAAATATTTTTAAATGTTAAAAAAATAGAAATAATCTAGCTTTTCTGATAGTCTTATTCATGGTCTTCTTGACTAAGCTTAAATATGTGTATGTATTTATTACACATTATACAAAATATTTGACATTTTATTTTTCACATTTGCAGTTTTTGTTTTCCATTCATCCTTAGAAGATTTGGTAAATCTTATTTAAATTTTTGAGATGAATGTTTTCTTGGTACATAAGCAAAATCAAGAACCTCATCTTGCAAAGTTTTAAGAAATGAAGTTTTGTAAATACATGAGGTTAAATATCTGCATGTAGTAGTATCTCTTTTGTGCCTACATGCTAATCATTTGAAAATCCTATGATTCTGAGATGTGTCAACAAGATTCAGATATTAGTATTCCATTGTTTTAATTTCAGAAATAAAAAATAGTTCATTTCTCCTAATTGCTATTAGTTTGCAATTGTCTTTAAAAATAAATAAATTATTCCATTAAACCTGTGCTCAATTACTAAAATCTTAATAGAGAAAATTTATATACCAAAGAATGGATAATTAATCCACATTTTTCCAGGTAGTTTGAAAAACTTTCCATTAAAAATGGCTCTATATAATCTGGAATTTCAGCTTTAATTTTCTCTATTATTTAAAGTGTATTTAAGAAATTACATTTTCTTCATTTATCAACTATTTTAATTTAAACTTTTGCAATAGTTATTATATTTTTTGCAATTAAAATATCTTTGTTATTTTAAATTATATTAAGTTTTTCTTTATAGAATTATATCTGTTTATTTTCTGAAATGATTTTTGAATAACTAAAATAATATTCAACCTCTGTTTATGATTTAAATTTTTAACCACTTTTCAAAAGTTCATCACTGTTCATTAATTTATTCAAAGAATTAAAATATGTTTAATTTTCCTCTACATTCTGAATTTCTATGTAAATTTTTTCTTATCATATATAATATCCATACAAATTATTGTATTTTGTCTTATTTTTCCTCTGAACTCTATATTGCCTAGAATCTCTATTTATTGTATTCTTCTTTCTTTTCTTTGCAATTAGAGATTTCTTTGATAAGCATTTTTTTTTAATAATATATTTTGAACTAATCTCTCATATTTTATATGAGAGATTTGTCTTTTCTTTTATTTTTAAGTGCTTTACAGTTTCTGATCATTTATATGAACAGTGCTGGCCTTGCTTTCATTTATGCAAATTTCTACAATTTAGAAAATGCATACTGTTCCTTGGTGTTGGCAATGTTGGCCAAAATATTACCTGATTTTTCAGACAATGATAAGTTCAGAGTTTGCTTAGTTTTAATTTAACATATATTTTGCAAAGCATTTATGATGTTATTAAATAATGTGATATAAGTTTGAAAAAATTGAAAATACTAAGCTATTTTCAGGTCTCTCCATGTAATTATAGTAAGGCAGCTTGAAGATTACATGCTTATTCAATAGGAACATTAATGTTTATTCTTTCATAAGAGAATGTTACTTGAGCATTTAGTTTGCTTAACAGATTCCATCCTAGCAGCAGCATAGGACATTCAGGCATATAAAGAAGCTGTGGTTTAAATTAGTGTCCCTTAGTTGACATTTGAAGGGTTGTAGGAAAGGCATATGGTCCCCAGAAACCCCAGTAATAGTGACAGTCTTTACAGAGGAAACATAGTTTTTCATTTAAAACAGAGTAAGTAACTCTAGTATCTACGAGAAAATCAATAAGATTCTTTCCCAACACCACAGTTTAACTGTGGCTCCTTGTGAGAAATGTTGATGTGAGCAGTGGGGTGAAATTTGCCACTGGGCTCTGTTAGTCCTGTCCCTCAAACTCCCAGTGATCTGGGGCATTTGATTGGCTGACTTGTGAGCAATTCTTGGTTCTCCCTGGGACTTGTATTAGTGGGAATTGCTTTGCCTGGGATTGAGAATTCCCCAGGTGGAACTGAGTATCTTGTCAGGTAAGGGATGGGAAGATCATTCCTCATCTCCTAGTAGGCAATGAAGAGTAAAAGGCTTAATTAATGAAGACCAGCAGATTGGTGGGTTCCTCTCTATTCATATGGAGGGGCAGCAGAAGGAGGCATTATGTGTGATAGGAATAGATCATCATCTCATTTTAAATCAGGCAATACAAGTTTAAATGAAGATTTACTAGAGTTGGGTGACTCGGTTTAGCCTCTTTTGCCTAAGTCCCTGCCCTCTGAAACATAATATTACACATTTTCTGTAAGTTATTATTTTGATATAAAGTCATAAAATGACTGAACATGTGGAATCTCATTCTATTTTTTTCCTTTGTCAAATCATATTTAATTACAGGATAGTATTATAATTTAAAGATTCATTCTTGGCCATTGTTTCTCTCACTCCAATTTATGTTGGGGCTAGGCTGTATTAAAAATGAAGACCATTGCTTTTCTTCTCTTTGGCTCAGAGTGGAACATGGACCAATTGTATAAAATACAACCCAATAGACTGCTGTCTAGTATACAATTAGAATAACCCATAGTGATGATTCTTTCTGAGAACAAAAAAACCTCACACAATAAGGGATGTTTCCAGGGTTTGGGTTATTGTTTTATTTGACAGTGTGCCTTGTACAGGATAGTTCTTTAACCTGGAGGGCAGTCTGTGTTCTAGCTGTCAACCTGTGACCAGCTGTATTTAGTTGCAAAGAAATGGTCTTCAGGGTGACAGTCAACCTATCATCAGTCTTGCTTGTCTATGACCACATTATGTTAGCATGGGAGACTTTTTCTTCAGAATCAGAGGTTTCTCATTAAAAGGTGAAAATCACTCGAGTAGCAATTAACTGCCAGACTCATGTCAACTGATAGAGTCTCTAATGCTCATAGCCAGAGTACAATCTCTACTTTAAACCACACTAATTACCATGTAAATTTCCAATTCAGAGAGCTTTTTTTTAATCCATTAATAAAGTAATCCAGATCCTTATAAGTATATTCTATGATTAAATTCTCCAATATTATCTTATGCTCTTGGCATTCCCAGACAGATATCAGCCTAAAGGACAGGATTCAAACCCACATTTCTATGGCATATATTCCAAAGAGAATAGGTGCCCATTGAAGTTACTCAACCAAAAGACTCTGCTGCCAGAAACATTTCTTTCCTTAAAATGGGCAGAAGGGTGTGAAGTACCATGCTAGAGCAGGGAGCACCTCGATCAATAAACCTGCAGAGCACATGGTCAAAGAAGTGCCACTTAGAGTCAGGTAGGAGAGTCCATGCTCCCTTCCAGGGTCCACAGAACCTTGGGCAGTCAATCCTGAGACCTAATGGTCACATCTGGGTCATCAAATTGTTACCCAGCATTGGGCTTGCTGCTTGATACATGCAGAACCCAGTACTGTGTCACCAGGATTTTGAGAAAACAAAGAGACTTTTTTGCAAGTTGACTAGCAAGGAGACAGGAGGCAAGCTCAAATATGTCTCCCCAATCCAAGAACTTCAGAGAGATTTATAGTATAGAAACCATAGCAGGTTGGAACAAAGAAGAGGATTAAGGTTGCGATATTCTGATTGGTAGTTTAAAGGATTATGTATATATGATTGAAATATGCCAGTGGGCTAAATCTTATCTTCCATCTTAAGGGACCCTTTGCATGTTATTTTTTCTGATGCTTCCTCATCCCTGAATCTTGGTTCTGAGGATGGTGATTTTTGTTCCTATTGTCTCAGGATTTGTTCAAGGGGAAAAGCACAATGTGTCTGTGTCTGAGCATGCTCCAATTTCCCACTTTCAGGTGAGTTTGTCTGTGACTAAGTTTGACTGCCTGTAAAACAAACTCTGGAAAGAAATTTAGAAATGTAAGAGGAAAAACTCATGATAAGCAGTGATAGCTGAAAAATATGCTTACTAAAATTGTCTTTGCTTAAGTGGCTTTAAAAATTCTATTACCTTCCCACAGTCCCAGCAGAGCTGGTTTTCTATTAATCTAATTTACTCTTTGCACTGTTCCCCACAATATATTAACCAGGCCTTCTCTGTTCTACCTATAGGATAAGGTGACATCTCAATCTAAAACCAGACAGAATGGTGTCAGGAGCACCTTTTGACCCAGTAAATCTGTAACTTTCCTCAGAGACAAAAAAAAAAAAAAAGCTTTGATAACCTTGAGTGGTTGGCTGAGAAAAGAGTCATGAAGTCCTCACACATAGGCACCTGTACACCAATATATAAAGTGTGGTTATTTACTCTCTGGGAAAACAGAAGAAAGTTTGATCAGCTTGAGACAACACGGGACTGAGAAATTGCCCTTACTTTCCTTGACCCCTACTCTCTTTTCTTTGCCTAAAAAAACATGGCTCTCATTCTCACTTTGAACTTGTTTGTGGACAATTCCCCCAGTTCCTTGTTCCTGTTCTTGCAATAAATCACCTTCTCAATGAGAGATGTGTTTCTCCTTCATGGTGCAGGATCAGGCATGCCGTTCTGGCCTTCTATTGCAAATAGCCATACTTGTAGTAACAGCAGCAAGTTTGGCCTGAAGGAAGAGGCTATACACATCAATTATAGCTGGCTTCCCAGAAGAAACAATAACGCTAAAACAAGAAAAATTCTACAAAGAGTGATTTGGCAAAAAGAAAAAATAATTCTATATCTATTAAAAATATTTGTGAATCTCAAGTATGATATGGAACCTGGCTGTTGGAAATCCTGGGCTACTCTGTCACATGGCAAGGCACAAGCCAGCATCTGCTGGTCTCTCCCTTCTCTTCCAGGTTTCATTACTTTCACCTTCTTACTTCTGTGGCTTTCTCTCTCTTTGAATTTCATTCTCTTATAAGGAACATCAGTAAGATGGCTAAGACCCAGCCTTGGACAGGCCTTAACTGAAGTAACATAATCAAATGGTCTGACACAAAATAGGTCCACACCAAAGGAATGTGCTTCAAGAACATGATTTTCTGGGGTACATAAAAGTCTCAAACTACCATACATATATAACCTAATATTCTGCATTTTAACAATTTGCAAATATAGAATTCAGTGGTGTTACTATTGACCTTGTGCTACCATCACCACCATCCATTAGCAAAACCTTTCTATCACCCCAAATAGAAACTCTGTAGAAATTAAGCATTAACTCCCCATTCCCTACCCACAGCCCAGGCCCTGGTAACCTGTATTCTAGTTTCTGACACTATGAATTTGCATATTCTAATTACTTATCACTAAGATCATACAGTGTTTGTCCTTTTGGGTCTTGCTTATTTAAACC
Organism: Cabassous unicinctus; assembly: GCA_029593785.1. NCBI lineage: Eukaryota > Metazoa > Chordata > Mammalia > Cingulata > Chlamyphoridae > Cabassous > Cabassous unicinctus. The sequence goes on along the minus strand of JAQZBX010001767.1, from coordinate 29,611 downwards.
AATATGATGTCTTCAATCGCCTGCATGTTGTTGCATGTTTGAGAATTCAATTCCTGTTTATGATGAAATACAATTATTTATTCCTTTTTATGTATATACCACATTTGCTTATCCATTCAAGTGATGATAGACAATTGGTGTATTAGCCAAAATGATGCTGATGCTAAATACCAGAAATCTGTGCCTTTTATAAAAGGGTATTTATTTGGGGTAGAAGCTTATAGTACCAGGACATAAAGTGTACATTATTTCCCTCACCAAACTCTGTTGCCACATGTTGGAGCAAGATGGCTGCCAACATTCAGCCTCCTCTTCTTCTTAAGACTCCATGCTCCAAGCTTCTTCCAATATCAGCTGCAGGCTGGGACAATTCTAATCTCTCTCCCAGGGCTCATTTCTCTCCAGGCTCAGCTGTTCTGTTCTCTCCACAAAGTCAGCTGTACTCTTAGGCTCTCTAGGCTTTGCCTTTCTCCGCTGGGGTCCTTTCTCCATGGGCTCAGCTGCTCCACTCTCTCCACAAGACCAGCTGTGAACTGTCAGGTGATCAGCTTGTGCCTCTTCCCAGGGCCTCTGCCTTATGGCCAACCTCCTCTGTGTGCTTATTTCCAGGCTCCAGGATCAAAATTCCAACCTTCCTTCTCTGCCATGTGATTTCACTGTGAGCCCCACCCACCAAGGGGATGTAATGCCCTACATTGATCAAAGCCTTAATCATTTAATGAAGTAAAAGTGAAACCTCTGAATTCAATATAATCTAATATGCCCAGAGGAGAAGACCAGCTTACAAACATAATCCAGTGTCTATTTCTGGAATTCAAAAGCAATATCAAACTGCTATAATTGGGTTGTTTCCATCTTATGCCAATTGTGATTACTCCCCCTATGAAAATATCTGTTCAAGTCCTTAATTTAAATTTTGTAAGGTATATACCTGGAAGTGGGATTGTCTGGTCATATATTTTACTCTATGAGGAACCTCTAAACTTTTTTTGACAGCAGTTTCAACATCATTTTACATTCCCAGCAACAATGATCAAGTGTTTGATTTCTCCACATCATCGCCAACACTTATTTTCTGTTTTTTCTTTTTATTATAGATATTCTAATTGGTATGCAATGGTATCTTATTGTACTTTTGATTTGCATTTACCTACTGGTATTAATGTTGTGCATCTTTTCATGTGCTTATTGAGGATTTATATTTTCTTGGGGGAAAATCTATTCTAATTTTGTCCATTTTTAAAATTGCTCTGTGTATTAGTCAGACAAGGGGGTGCCAATGCAAAATCTGTTGGCTCTTATAAAAGGTATTTATTGGGATAGAAGTTTACAGTTATAAGGCTGTAAAGAGTACAACTCAAAGTTGCTTTCTCAGCAAAGTCTGTTGCCATGTGTTGAAGCAAGATGATGGGTGGTCTCTGCCTGGTCTCTTGGGCCTTCTCCTTAAGGCCATGGGCCCAGCTTCTTCCAGTCTCAGCTATAGGCTGGCATAGGGCTCATCTCTCAAGGCTTCCTATATCAGTCTGGCATAGGGCTCATTTCTTTCCAGGCCTTATCAGCTGCTCAGCTGCTAGTTATCAGACAAATTTGGCTTAACAGTAAATGGTAGGGACTATGGCTTTAGCCACACACACACACACACAAAAGACATACAGGTGAAATCACAAAAGAAGCAATAACATGATCTTGATATGACTATGTGACAGAGCCTCAAGGGTTTAAATTGACTGTAAAGAGTGGTTTAAAGTTGGTAACAGTCTTGCTAACGTCTTTGTTTTGCATATTTTTTCTTTTACTTCATTTTTGTACTTTGTATTATTTAATGCCCTGGAATGTGCAAAACCGGTATTAAATATCAGGAATATCAAGAAGAGGAAGTAAAAGATGTGTCAAGTCTTAAAGGAATAAATCTTTTAGAGAATGATATGCAAGTTATCACCATTTCTTTATCAAAGTTAAAATAGCATTAAAGTCTGAGTAAAGCATTACAGAAAACATCTGTTTGATTTGGTTGGCAATTTAAATAGTTTACTCACTCATGCAATCATTCATTCTCAGTTAAGTAGTCAATATACATGTTTGGAAATTCTACCTTTCCTGGATATTATTTTAAAAGCTGATTATATAATTATGAACTATTCTAACATGTCCATTTCTCTTGTAAAACAAATAGACTAGAAAATGCAACATAGTAAAACAAATATTAATGATATTTAATATATAATATTTAAAGCTTTTTAATATAGTTACATATATACAAATAAAATTTTCCCATTTTAACAACTTTCAAGTGCATAGTTCATTGACTTGAATTACATTCAAAATAGTCCACCACCATCAACAACTATTACCTCAAAATTTTCATCACCTCAAACAGAAAACCCATACCCATATAGCAATAGGGAACCATTCCCCTCATGTTGCAAGTCCAGAGTAACCTATGATATCTATGTCTCTAAGTATTTGCCTGTTGTAGGTATTTCATATAGGTGAGATCAAACAATATTCATGTATTTGTGTCTGGTTTATTTCTGTCAACATGATGTCTCAAGATTAATCCATGTACTGACATCTATCAAAAGTTCATTCCTTCTTATAGCTGAATAATATTCTGTTGAATATTTATACCACATTTAGTTTAACCATTCATTATTTGATGGATACTTGAGTTGCTTCCACCTTTTAGCTATTGTGAATAATTCTATGGTGAACACTGATGTACATATATCTGTTTGAATTCCGATTTTTAATTCTTTGGATAAACATTAAGAAGTGTGGTATCTGGATCATATGGGAATTCTATGCTCAATTTTCTAAGGAACTACCAAACTGCTTTCCACAGTGGCTATATAATTTTGTAATCACAATAGCAATGTATAAGAGTTCCAAATTCTCTGTACTTTTGCCAACCCAGGTTGTTTTCTATTTTTTTAATAATAACCATCCTCGTGGTTATAAAGTGGAATCTCATTTGGTTTTCATTTACATTACCTTGATAACCAGTGATGTTAAGCATCTTTTCTTATACTTGTTGGCCATTTGTGTATCTTTGAGGGAATGTATATTCAACTCCTTTGTTCACCTTTACATTGGGTTATTTTTCTTTCTGTTATTGAAGTATATCAGGTCTTTATATATTCTGGATATTGAACCTTTATCAGCTAAATGGTTAACAATTATTTCCTTTCATTACCTATATTGTCATTTCATTTTCTTGATAATCTTCTGATGTACAAAAGATTTTAATTTTGATGAAATCCATCTTATCTATTTTTTTCTTTGTTACTATTGCTTTTGGTGTCCTTTTAAGAAATAACTACCAAATCTAAGGTTATGAAGGTTTCTCCCTATGATGACCTTTAAAGATTTTATGCTTTTAGCTCTTATGTTATGTCATTGATCCATTTTGAATTGAATTTTGAGGATAATGTGAGGTAGAAAATAAATATAATTCTATTACACATGCATATCCAGTTTTTACCACACAATTTATTGAAGAGACTGTTCTTTCCCCCAATTAATATACTTGGTACCCTTGTGAAAAGTCAGTTGGCCATAGATGTGGGGTTTATTTAAGTAGTTTCAATTTGATTCCATTGTTCTATCTTTATGCCATTATACAACTCTTTTGATTATAATAGCTTTGAAGCCACTTTTGAAGTCAGAAACTGTGGTAGGCCTAAATGTACCCCAATGAAAGGATGTTTTCAATCCATTTTTTTTTTTAGGAGATACCAGTGATTGAACCTGGGACCCCATGCATGTGAAACAGGCACTCAATGAGCTACACTTACTCCTCTAGTTTTATTCTTAATATTAATTTTTTAACTCAAGATAAATGAGATCTTTAGATTATGTTATTTTTAGTTAAGTTGTGGTCCAACTAAATCAGAGTAGGACTCAATCCATAGTACTGGAGTCAGTTGAAGAAATTTAGAGGCAGTTTGAGAAAGCCACAGGGAGAAGTCAGAAGGTAAATGTCAGTGGAAAGCAAAAAGTAGACACAAGTTAAAGCAAAAGCCTTATCACAGGAGACAGAGAGGTAGATGAAGTAATGCCAAGAATTGTAAGCAATCCACTGCCGGGATGCGATACCATTGATGGGGACAAAGAACTGGCTTGACAATTCCTGAATCTGTGTCTTCTACCTTCTGAAACCTTGAGCCAATATATTCTTGTTGTGTAAGCCAACCCACTGTGTGGTAAATGTCATAGCAGTCTGATAGAAGTGTGAGGCCTCTAATTTTGTTCTTTTTTCTCAATATTGACTGACTATTCAAGTGTACTTGCAATTTCATATCAAATCAAGAATTGGTTTTCCATTTCTGCAAAACAGCTACTGGGATTTTGAGAGTTCTTGCACTGAGTCTGTATTACTTCTGGGTGGTAATTATTTCTAAACAATATGATATCTTCATGTCTATGAAAATGGAATGTCTTGCCATTTATGCATGATATCTTTAATTTCTTTCAGCAATGTGTTGTAAGTTTTGGTGTACAAGTTTTTCAACAAACATGAAAATAATTCAGCCTTCTAGGGCTTTCCTGTAGAATAATAAGATAACTATGTCAAAATATTTAGCAGAATTCTGGGTACAGTTAGAAATTTCAAAAATGTTAGCACACTCTCCACTCATTTCTCTAAACAATATAAACAAATCAATCAAAATTTAATGAATTAGAAATCATTAAATTAAAAAAAGGTTTTAAACAATTTACATTTAAATAGGATAAGCTGGAAAGAGAATGAAAAAATCTTAGCAAATATCTGTCACAGTGATAAGGAAAAGCTAGTTTATTTGGCAGAAGTAAAAATACGTAACTGAAAAAGGAATGCTTAGGATTACTAAATAATACTGTGGAAGGAACAGTGAGTCTATTTTGTTAGCTGTAGCAACATTGTGTGCTAAGAATTGATAAGGAAAATGTCAGGATACTGGAAGTGTTATCCCACTGGAATATTTATATACCCAAAATCATGATAAGTAGGGGTTGGAGAGGAGGCCTGTGGCAGCTTGAAAAAATATAACTGGAGGCTACTCTACCTCATGAATTATATTAGCAGCTCTCTTTTATCAGGGGGAAACATTATCCATATAACATAGTATAGATATATAAATAATATCTATCTCTGTATTTCTCCAATATTTAAAATGCATCTAAGAGGGAGTAAATAAATTCATAACTTTTTAAATAATTCTAGGAAACTTGATGGGATTCCAAAGACTGTATTTCTGAACCTTGTGAAAAGGTGGCAATAAAAGCAATTAATATCTGAAAATTTTCAGTGTTTATGAACAAAAATTAACTGATTTTTAAAGAAATATTTAACAAAGAGTAACTTTCTAATAGCAAACAGAATTTTTCATCAATTAATCTCAGCTTTTTCCCATTAAAAGTTTAAAACAACAAAATAAATGGCAGCAGGAAATCTCACCAGGGTGACGGAATTCATTCTCATGAGAGTCTTAAAACATCCATAGCTCCAGATTCCTCTTTTCCTTGTCTTGCCAATGATCTTGCATTTGACCATGGTTGGGAATCTGGCCATGATTACCCTCACCAGGGCTGACTTTTCACTTCAAGCCCCCAAGAACTTTATCCTCTGATACTTGGTTATCACCAGCCTTGGCAATTCTATCATCATTGACCATAAAATGCTGGTCAACTTCTTGGTTAAAAAGAAAAACATCTCCTATTTATGGTTGTGAAGGCCAACTGGGTGCCTTCTCAGTTTTTATTGTAGTTACAGTTGCCTATGACCACTATGTGTCTATTGCAACCCCCTGCTTCACATGGTGGTGGTGTCACGGCAGATCTGCCTTCTGCCAGCATTCCTCATGTACCTGTACAATCTGACCACCACACTGTCTCCTCTTGTGTGTTCTCTATGTCATAATACTCTTCCAATATAATGAACCATTTTATTGTGATTATGTTAATTTGTTAGCATTAACTCTTTCTGATACCTACATTCCAGAAACAGCAAAGTTTATTTTTTCAAGGATTTTTTTTTTCCATGATCATTGATCATATATCATACTTCCATGTTGTCTTCTCCATTTTGAAGATACTTTCCTCAGAGACAGCGCAAAAATCCTTTTCTCCCTGTGCTTCTCAAATGATTGCTTTTGCTGTGTTCTATGGTAGTGTTTTTTTCCCCATATATTTGCAACCAAGGACCAATCCTTCATTAGATACTGATAAATAGCCTAGGTGTTTTATAACTTAGAGATACCAATGCTGAGTCCTTTAATTTATGGTCCAGGAGGGCAAGGAAACCACAGAAGGGAATTCTAAATCCATGTCACTCTATCAAACTAATGCAAATTAACAAATAAAAAATTTACTCTTTATATCTTTCTATTGGAGGAAGAGGTAAAAAGTGACTCCATTTTCTTTAAATTAATTTTAATGGGAATAATCTTAAATCATATTATCCCAACCTAAAATACCAAATCAATCATTCCATATATAACAATGTATCAATTATAAAATTAAAACAAACATATAGAATAAACAATAATTTGAAAGTAAATAATACAGTTTAATAAAGTGCATAATTACTAAACAAGGAAAAAATAGCAAGATGATCCTCTTTGCCATTCCCATTTTTTGTTGAATTAAAGGTTTTATTATTTTTTTCTTTTCATTATACCCTTTTCCCCATCAAATTCACAATCTTTTTGGGTACATTTTAATCTTACTTTAATTTAAAGTCAATATGTATCACAGAAAAATAAAAGTTAAGGGAAACATAAAAACTGAAAACAATAGTGCTCCAAAACACATCACTATAAGACACATTGCACATCGTTCTGAGAAAAAAAACATAAAATGATTTAACATTTCATTGTTCTTATTCAGTGAAAATAATATGTTTATACTCATTCAAATACAGAATGCAAATACATTTATTCAATGTATTTTTATGCAAGGCACTGTTTTATAGAATTGCCTTAGTTATAAAATCAGAAATTCAAATATACTTCTGCATTTTTGTGTGTGTGCTCTAGCCTGAAATTTTTTAAAAAAGAAAAAAAGTAATTTTTTAAAAGGGGCACTATTTTTCAATTCATGTGAAATATTTATGTGCATGTAAAATGCTTCTGACTTGGAATAGAGTGAGAGACTAGTCATGACATAAAAAGTAAAGATGGGGTCTAGTAAATGTAATGAACTACATTTATGATATTTCCAGCTAGTTGAGAAATAAACCAAGACTGAGAACAGTATGTCTCAAGCCAGTAAGTGAATTCCTAACTTTGGTCAAGAATAAACAGAATACCTGAGATTAGAAAAGTCAATATATACAATGGATATTACTGGTCTCAAGGTACAAAATCAACAATATTTTGATTACATTAGCTTGTTTTTCATTTTAAAATAATTTATTGAAGTTTATCATTCATACATGAATATATATATAAACAATAATTGTAGTGTAAAAGTTGGGAACTTGCAAAACAAGCATGCCTAACATAATACAGGGCTCCCATACATCACCCTACCACAAATACCTTGCATTGCTCTCTAACATTTGCAACAAATTATGGAAGTGCAACTTCAAAGTATTACTACTAACTATAGTCTGTGTAGCAGTTTGATATGGTTTATGAATTCCTAAAATAGATGTTGGATTATGTTTATAAACTGGTCTGTACCTGGGCATGATTAAATTATGATAAGGCTTTGATTGGGTCACATAAGAAAGACATGGAGTCTCTGCCCCCTTGGTGGGTGGGGACTCACAGATAAAACTGCACTGCAGAGCAGAGGAGTTAGTTGGAGTTTTGATGTTGGAGTTTTGATGCTGGAGTTTTGTAGCTGGAGCCCAGGGAGGTAAGCACACAGAGGAGCTTGGTCATGAGGAAAGAGAAAAGGCCTTCAGAAGAAAAACCAGCCATTTGCCTGATGGTCCACACCTGGCCTTGTGGATCTAGCAGAGGAGCTGAGCCCAGAGAGAAGCAAGCCCCGGGAAGAGAGGAACCCAGAAAGCATGAACCCTCACAGATGTGAGCAGCCATTTCGCTCCAACTTGTGGCTATAAACTTTGGTGAGAGAAGTAACTTATGCTTTATGGTCTGGTAACTGTAAGATTTATCCCAAATAAATACCCTTTATAAAAGCCAATAGATTTCTGGTATTTTACATCAGCACCCCTTTGGCTAACAGTCTGTATCTTACATTTGGTGTGTTTTCCCCGAACCCACCCTATTACTTTTTTTGTTTATAAATCATATAATTTTTCTAACGTCTAAAATTAATGGCATTTGGTATAATCAAATGAGTTTTGCATTCATCACTTCAATCAGTATTAGAACATTTACATTACTCAAAAAAAAGTCAACAAAAACAAACCACTATCATACACATGTTAGCATTACAAATTACAAATCCTATGATGTGCTTTCACCATTTCTATTTATTTCCAAATCTTTCCAAACAACTTTTACCAACTCTACACAAATAAACTTCAGCTTTCCATTTTCTAACCACATTCTTTTCTCTCGTGACTTAAAATCCAGCGATTAATTGTATGTGTTTCCTACTTATATTTAGTTCATAATAGCAAAATCACTAATATTTGTCCTTTTGTGCCTGTCCCCTAGGTTCATCTATGTGGTCATATGTTTCACAGCCTCATTTTTTCCTACAGCTGAATAATATTACGTCCTGTGTATAAATCACAGATTGTTTATCCATTTGCTGGTTAACGGGCGCCTGGGTTGTTTACATTTTTGACAATTGTGAACAATTTGTTATGATCATCTGTGTGCAGATGTCTGTTTATGTCACTGCACTCAGTTCTTCTGGGTATATAATTAGCAGCAATATTGCTGGATCACAGGATTGATCTATATCTAACATCCTTAGGACATGCCAAACAGACTTCCACAGTGGATGTACAATTCCACATTCCCACCAATAGTGAATAAGTGTTCCTTTCTCACAACGTCCTCTCCAACAATTGTAGTTTTCTGTTTTTTTAATAATGGCCATTCTAGTAGGTGTGAAATGATATCTCATTATAGCTTCTGTTTGCTTTTCCCTAATAGTCAGTGATGTTGAACATTTTTTCAAATGTTTTTTTCACCATTTATATTTATTCCTTTAAAAAATGTTTTTTTCAGTTCTTTTGCCCATTTTTAAATCAAGTCATTTATCTTTTTATTGTTGAGTTGTAGGATCTCTTTAAATATCATGGATCTTAGACCCTTGTCAGATATGTGTTTAACAAATATTTTCTCCCATTGATTACGCTGCTTGTTTTTTACCATCTTTACAACGTCCTTTGAGGTACAAAAGTGTTTAATTTTGAATAGGTTCCATTTATCTATTTTATCTTTGGTTGCTCCTGCTCTGGGTATAAGGTTTAAGAAACCCTCACCAACTACAAGTTCTCATAGATGGCTTCCTGTGTTATCTTCTATGAGTTTTATGGTCCTAGCTTTTATGTTAGGTCTTTGATCCTTTTTGAGTTGATTCTTATATACAGTGTTAGATAGGGGTCCTCTTTCATTCTTTTCATTATGGATATCCAGTTCTCCCAGCACCATTTTTTGAAGAGACGGCTTTGTCCCAGAAAAAAGTGGACTTGGTAGGCTTATCAAAAATTAGTTGACCATAGAGGTTAGGGTCTATTTCTGGACTCTCAATTCGATTCTATTTATCATTTTTTTCTGTATTTATGCCAATACCATGCTGTGTTGACCACTGTAGCTTTATAATATACTTCAACATCAGGAAGCCTGAGTGCTCCTACTTCATTCTTCTTTTTAAGGATGTTTCTGGCCATTCAGTATCACTTTCCCTTACATATAAATTTGGTAATTAACATTTCTATTTCTGTAAAGTAGACTGCTGGAATTTTGATTAGTACTTTGAATCTATAAATCAATTTGGGTAGTATTGACATCTTCACATTGTTTAATCTTCCAATCCATGAACACAGAATGTTCTTCCATTTGTTTGTCTTCTTTGATAACTTTTGAGCAGTGTTTTGTAGTTTTCTGAATACAGATCCACTACATTATTAGTTAAATAATTCTTAGTAATTTGAGTCTTTTTGTTTCTGCTGTAAATGGAATTTTTTTCGATGATATCATCTTCTGCTTGCTCATTTCTAATGTATAGAAACACTACTGATTTGGGAGTATTGATGTTGTATCCTGCCACTTTGCTGATATCATTTATTAGCTCTAAAAGCTTTGCTGTGGATATTGTGGTATTTTCTAAAAAAAGGAACTTGTCATGTGTGAATAGTGAGAGTTTTACTTCCTCTTTTTCAGTTTAGACAACTTTTTCTTTCTTGCCTAATTTCTATAGCTAGAACATCTAGCACAATGTTGAATAACCATGGTAACAGTGAGCATCATTGTCTTTTTCCTGATTTTAGAAGGAAAGCTTTCAAACTTTCCCCAATGACTATGATGTTGGCTGTGGGATTTTAATATATGCCCTTTATGATGTTGAGGAACTTTCCTTCTACACTTATCTTTAGAATTGTTTTTGGTAAAGAAAGATGCTATATTTTGTCAAATGCCTTCACTGCATCAGTCGAGTTGATCATGTAGTTTTTTTTCCCTTCTATTTGTTAATGTGGTGTTTTACAATAACTGAATTTTTATGTTGAACAACCCTTGCATAATAGGAATAAAACCCACTTGATTGTGAAATATAATTGTTTTTATATGCTGTTGGATTTGATTTGAAAGTATTTTGTTTAGAATTTTTGCATCTAAGTTCATTAAATTGGTCTGTAATTTTCATTTCTTGTGGCTTCCTTATCTGGCTTTGATATTAGCATGATATTGGCTTCATAAAATGTGTTGGGCAATTTTTCCACTTTTTCATGTTTTTGGGAGGGTTTAAACAGAATTGGTATTAATCGTTCTCAAATATTTGGTAGATTTCTCCTCTCTAGCCATCTGGACTTGGAATTTCTTTGTTGGAAGATTTTTGATAATGGATCCAATCCATTCTTATGATTGGTTTGTTGAGTTCCTGTATTTACTGTAAAGACAAGGTAGTTTGTTTGTGCATTTCTAGGAATTTGTCCATTTCAGCGAGGTTGTCTAATTTGTAGGCATACAGTTTCACATAATATTCTCTTATGATCCTTTTTATTTTTGTTGTGTCAGTCATAATATCCACTCTTTCATTCCTGGTTTATTTATTGACACATTCTCTCATTTTTTCCTTTGTTAGTCTTGCTAAGGGTTTCTTCTTTTCATTGATTTTCTCAAAGAATGAGTTTTGCTTTTGTTGGTTTTCTCTAATGGATTCTGGTTCTCAATTTCATTTATTTCTGCTCTACTATTTCTTATTTCTTTCTTTCTTAATGTTTTAGGATTGCTTGGATGTTCTTTTTCTAGTTTTTCCTGTTGTTCACTTAGATCTTTGATTTTAGCTCTTTCTTCTTTTTTTTTTTTAATATAAACATTTAGGGCTATAAATTTCCCTCTCAACATTGCCTTTGCTGCATCCCATAAGTTTTGATACCATGTGTTCTTATTTTCCTTCATCTTGACCTATCTAGTAATTTCTCCTGCAATTTATTGTTTCACCCACTGATTGTATAAGAGTGTGTTGTTTAGTCTCCACATATTTACAAAATTTCCTGCCTATTATTGATTTCCAGCTTCATTCCATTATGGTCAGAAAAGGTGCTTTGTATAATTTCCTTCTCTTAAATTTATTGAAAGCTGTGTTTTGTCCCAACATGTGGTCTCTCCTGGAGAAAGATCTATGAGCATTTAAAAAGAATGTATAAACATACTGATTTGGCATGCAATGTTCTTTATATACCTCTCAGGTCCAGCTCATTTATCATATATTTCATGTTCACTGCTTCGTTGTTGATATCTGTCTAGTTCTATCTATTGATGTGAGTAGCATATTGAAGTTTCCAACTATTATTGTAGGGACATCTATTTCTCCTTTCAGCTTTGCCAGAGTTTACGTCATGTATTTTGGGGCACCCTGGTTAGGAGCATAGATATGTATGACTTTTTCTCCATCCTGGTGGAATGTCCTTTTCATTAATTTATAATGGCCTTCCTCATCTCTTATCACTTTTTGCATTTAAAGTCTATTTTTTTCTGACACCAGTATAGCTACTCGTGCTCTCTTTTAGTTACTATTTACATGAAATACATTTTTCCAATCTTTCACTTTCAATCTATTTGCATCCTTGGGTCTAAGTTGAGTCTTTTGAAGACAATATAGATGGCTCATGTTTTCTTCTCCTATCTGTGAGGCTATGTCTTTTGAATGGGAAGTTCACTCCATTATCATTCAATGTTATTATTCTAAAGGCATCACTTACTTCATCCATTTTATCCTTTTATGTTTATATGTTGTATTTTATTTTTGTCCATCTTTTTACCTTTTTGGTTACCCTTTCTGAGAGTCTTCATTGCTACACTCTCCTCCAAGCCTCTCTTTCCTCTCTCTCTCTCTCTTTCTCTCCCCCACACACCCCCTGGGTGCAGAGTTCCCTTTAGTGTTTCTGGCAGAGCTGGATTCTTGTTTATGAATTCTCTTAGTTTCTGTTTGTCTGTGAATGTTTTAAGCTCACTTTTGTATTTGAAATACAGTTTTGCCACATAAAGAATTCTTGGCTGGCAGTTTTTCTCTTTCAGGACATTAATTATATTATACTGTCTTCTTGCCTTCATGGTTTCTGAAGAGAACTCCACAATAACTCTTATTGGACATCCCTTGTATGTGATGATTTTTTTTCCCTTGCTGCGTTCAGAATTTTTTCTTCATCTTTGGCATTTGGTATTCTCCATATTATTCATCTTAGGGTAGGTCTATTTCGATTTATTGTAATTGGTGTACACTTGCTTCTTGGACATGTATATTCGTGTCTTTCATGAGAGTTGGAAACGTTTCAGCCAGTATTTCCTCAAATACTTTCTGCCCTTTTTCCTTTCTCATATCCTTCTGGAACTCCCATAATACCTAGGTTGGTGCACTTCATGGTATCATTCAACTCCCTGAGCCCATGCTCATTTTCCCCCCATATTTTTCTCTCTCTGTTCTTCTCTATTTTCAATTTCAGCTGCACTTTCCTTTACATTACTGATTCTTTTCCCATGATTTCAAATCTGCTGTTGTGGGCCTCTATTGTATTTATTAAATTTTCATTTTATTTTTTATTTTTTGACAAGTGCCAGGGATCAAACCTGGGACCTTGTACATATGAAGTAGGTGCTTAACTACTGAGCTAAACCTGCTTCCCCCTATTATATTCTTTTAATCTCACTTACTGTGTCTTTCATTCCCATAAGCTGTTATTTTTCTCTCTAAGATTTAAATGTTTTGTTTGTGCTCACTCAGTGTCTTCTTAATACCCTTTATTTCTTTAGCTATGTTGCCCTGCAACTCCATGATTTGATTTAGGAGATTTTTATGAACTTCATAGATTAGCTGTTTCATGTCCTGTGTCTTGTCTGGAGATTTGGTTTGTTCCTTTGCCTAAGTCATATCTTTCTTTTCCTTTGTATGGCTTGTAATTTTTTGTGGCTGTCTAAGATTCTGATTCTGATGCTGAGTGTATTTTGCTCTTCAGTTTCTCATTTTGCCCAGGAAAATACTAAGTAGCTGTGTCCTAGCACTGTTCTTCAACTCTTGGTTCAATTTTTTCTAGATATTTAATATTGCCCCTGTTTAATGTCTCAAACCAGGGCTAATGACCCAGTAATGAGGAGCAGACCAGTTTCCAAGGGCCTTAGAGAGGGTGGGAGTAAAGACCCTTGCTTGCCTCTCTTATTTATTTGTTATTATTTTTCCTTTTTATTGCACTTTTCTGGTCTGGCCAGCATTGGCAGTCTTGGGCAGACATCCCAGTTCAGACACCAGGTGCTGGGGAAATGCATTCAGTGTAATTATTTCCATGGCTGGGTTGTGCAGAAACAATGTCTTCAGGGTTGACCAATTTTCAAAAACAAACTTTCTCAGAGTCTGTTATACACCCTTGGCCAGCCAAGGCAAACAGCCTGGGGCAGTAAGAAGGGTGTTTGAGAGGGAAAATTGTCTTTACCTTCCTACTGGATCTCAGTGCAAGAATGTTGTGGCCCCATCCAGCCAGGAAGTGTGAGACCCTTCCAATGCAACAGACCAACTTCACCGGCCAAAATCTGAATTTGCTGTAGACTGTGTCCCTCACTTTCTTGAGGAAGTGAACCCCTGCAAGCTCCTCAGTCCACAGCCACTGCAGTCCAACATACTGAAATCCCCAGGCTGCTATTTGCTCTCTATGTTGGGGAATGGGTGCCTGCTGATCCATTGGGAGCCCCACTTATGCAAATTTTCAGCCAGCTGAGCCTCCTTTCCTTTGCTTTTCTCTTTTCTGGGTGGTGTCTTGCCTTCCTCTGGTGTCCTGAGCCCCAGAGCAGCCCTCCAGAGAGTCACCACCTATCCTTTTCCTATTTTTTTCTGGGAGAGAAGTGATCCCTCTGCCCCTCTAATACTCCATCTCTACATTAGATTTTAAGGTCATTATGCTATTGAATTTTGGCTTGATAGATTTTAATTTATTACAAACCTGTTTGGCTGCTCCTGCCAATACACATGCAATTAGAGAAGTATATTTCCTTGTAATAAAATTATTCTCTTTTGGTTTGGCTAGGTGAACAGAATTGGAGCCAAAGTGCTAAAGTTACCTTACAGTATTAAAAAAAATTGTACATATTTTGTTAAGTGATTTAAAGTTAAGAATGAAAACTGTTGCATTTTCAAAATTTTTTAACACATATGTATTTTCTAAAACAAATTATTCTGTATCATGTATTTATTTCTTATTACTACTGAAACAAATTCCAACAAATTTAGTGGCTTAAACCAAAACAAAATTATTTTATCACAAATCTAGAAGACACAAATCTAAAATGTTTTTTCAGCATTAACAAATAAAGTATCAGCAGAATGCATTAATTCAGGAGGCTGTATAAGAGAACCTGCTTCCTTGCCTTTTCCAGCTTCTACAGAATGTCCTTTTGCCTTGGCTTGTGGACCCCTTCATGCCAGCAAACATATTACTCCAATCTGTGTCTGTCATCACATCTCTTCTGTCTCTGATGGCTCAAAAATATTTTGTGATTATATTGACCCTACCCAAGTAATACAACCTAATGACCCATCTCAATATCTTTAAGTAATTCCAACAGCAAAGACCATTTTGCTATGAAAAATAGAGGGTCACAGATCTGGGAATTAGAACTTGGACACCTTTGGGAGGATGGGCATTATTCTGCCCTCCTCTTCTCTATTGCCATATTTTTGGAAATGACCTATCTGACATCTTTTATTTCTCTCATTTACTATTGTTCAAGAAAATAATTGTGCAAAATTTTACAAATCCTATTTGCATTCATTATTACTCAGCAAATATTTTCTTCTAATCAAACTTTATATGGAATCTCCTTTAAATAAAAGATTGACAAAAAAGAATTAAGTGTTAGTAAGATACCATACTAACACTCATGTATCACTTGTTACACTTTCATTCAGAAGTGATGAAACAACTCAATAAACCAACCATCCATATCAGGAGTGTACAAGTTTCCAATGAAATAAGATAGGAAAAAAAATTATCTGTCAGCTGTGATCTCCTACCGGTCAGTGTAAACCCCATGGGACATTACTTCCCTGCTATTACAAGTGATGCATATCTGGATTTTTAGAAAGTTCTATAGTATGTTGTGTCTAAAACAATGATAGCAAAATCCTGGTAGTGTTTAGGGGAATAAGAGAGGCAAGAAAGTCATGAAGAAAGGACTTGTTGGCCATACCTAGCAAATTAGGAAAGAAAATTAAGAAATAAACAATTATAAACACAAAAGCAGTTTATGATACAATAGTGTGAAGAAGTTTCTAATAATTCAATAAAAATATAAACTCCTTTCCAAAATATAGCTCAAAGATCTAATGGAATACATTACTAAATGTTAATAGTTCTTAAGGTTTACACAATTACAAAAATGCACTGATTTAGATATTGGTTCATGAGATTATATCATGTTATTTAGAACCTTTTTTGAAATATATGTTAGAAATTTTCATGTTCAGATATATATGCTTAAAATATTGCTTCTTGAACACAAAATAATCATATTGCTATAAATAACAGTTCTTTGTTTGCATTGATATCTTCTTTTCCACTGTAATCCCTTTTCTCATTCTTTATACTTCCACTATGCTTCTTCAACATTTCATCAAGATTTTATTTTTCATCAATTTGAAAATACAAAATCTAAAACAGTAAACCATTGCAAAAAGTCACTCAGGACAAACACAGAATGACAGAAGGAATGGCTCACAGTGAGTTGCATTCTGAGATACACCACAGGAGTTAAGGTAGATCTAACTTGCTTTGCCAAACAGGATGAGAAATAGTCTAGTCGTGTGTCCAAGAGAAAAAGCAAAATGATTTGATAATAGGCCAGCCTGCTTCTGTAGACAGGGTGTGTTAGCTCTGTGTGTCTTCATCAACTCCCTTTTCAGCATTACCCAAAGCTTTACAAATAACCACTACTAAAAATATTGAAATATTAAAGATATATGAAAATTGTATTTTTATTTGTCTCTGTTAAAATCTCTGAATTTCTTTGCTGATATGGATTGTACTTAATTGCATTTTAACTTCAAACAAGCATTTGAATATTAAAATTTGTAATAATATATCAATGCAAATAAAAACAATTTCACTCTATCAAATTAAATCTGATTGAATTATTCATCTCAATCCTTACCATGTGCAAAGGCAGCACATATTCAAACTATGCTGTCATGAGTCTGAAATCCTTGTACATTGATGGTGGAATGTACATTGATAAAAGTAATCTTGAAAAGATCCATTAGAAATGAAATTAGTTTATTTGTTCTGAGTTAGCAGTCTACTATGGATATTTTTCACTAACGTAAACAACGATGGATCAGCAAGAGGCAAACACAAACTTATTAAAAGTGGCAATATATATATAACTCAGTAGTTAGGAACTGACAATGTTTCTTATTAAAGAAAAAATTGCACCAATAAAGATAATAATGTTACTATAATATTAGTGAAGAAGTGAAGGCAGTAAAGAATTGTTGTATATGCTGAGTAAAACAAAAATATGGTTAAAAGAAACCTCAGATATCAAATGACATGTAACAACATATGCATGCTCATTAAAACTTGCATTATATTTACAATAACAAGATGTATGCCCTTTTAGGTCATATATCAACCTTCTTGAAGTGGTACATGTACAAAAGAGAATTGAAGTGGAATTGGTAACGAAGGATGATGATGATTATAGGATAAGATATTAATGTAAGATGAATTAAATTTAGTCATGAGATTAAAAGAAAGACATAACAAGAGAAACACACATATTCATATTTTACATTCTTTATGAACCTTTTGAAAACACTAAAGAGCATGTTAAAAAATCGACCTTCATCCACAGACATAAAACCAGGAGGAAACCACTGTGAAAAATGCTGAATATTGAAATCATTTTGGGTCGATTAAAGTGTATATCCAAAAATATATATACTTAATTCAAGTTGTCTGAGAAGGAGTAGTTCAAAAATAACAGGAAAGCAGGGAAAATGCATATAAAAGAATCTTTCATAATAGGGAATTTAAAGTTACCCTGGATAATTAAGAAAGACCCAATGGCATAATTTCCTGGTCTCAGATGCTTTGGGAATAGTAGCAAATTGCATTTAGGCTGCCAAGGTGGTGTCTCAAAAGGGAAAGACACTCATAAATTCCACTGATCTCAGTGAAATTACTAACCACTTAAAGGAGCAATAACACATTCTTCATTTGAGGTGAGTAGAAGGGCTCCAATCTTCAGAATAGCTCCAATGACAATTCTTGACCTGTGGATTCAATAATTTAAATTATTAAAAAGACGATAGTACCAGTGCCAGAGTCAGCACATTGCACCATACATATCAATATTCTCTCTTCACTACGAAGTTTTCTGAAGTAACTTGGTATATTTAGCACAACTATTATGCTCTTATGATTTCTATATTGATATCAGAAATCTAAACAATGAAAATTCTGAAGGTGAAAGGAGTAAGCACTGTTTGAAGGCTTCATCTAGAATGTGGTCTTAGCAAAGGTTGTGGTGGTCAGGTCAGGATTATTGAATGCTCATTCAGTTTCTAATTCTAACAGTTTTTTAAAGAGATTTTCCAGTTATTCAATAGTGTCATATAATATTATTATTGTCTCCTTTAATTGCATCTACAGAGTTTCATTTGTGCCATGGAAATCTATGCTCTCATTTTACCAAATCCATACAAGAGACTGGGATTGTTAGAGTTTAAATTCCCTGCTGAACAGATTCTTTGACAAGGATTTGGATAGATGATGTTTAATTAGTAGGTGATTCCTGGAAGAATAAATTAGGAATGGGGAATGTGAGATAAGAAAGGGAGAAAAGCTTGCAAAGTATGCAGTAGATGAAAGGTTACTGCTGCAACTAAATGAGGATCAATCACTGGACATGCTTTGATATGTCCTGCAGAAATCTTCTTGGAATTGTCTCAAGGAAGGTCAGAGAAGCTGAAACTTGGACATGGATGCAGGCCACATTAGAGTTGGCCCAATGTGATAGATAGAAAAAATGGCTCTGCAAAAGTAATATTTGCAATAGTAAGTTTATGGTAATGTCAAAATAAAATAGTAAATATTTTGGCTTAAGCTAATATATTCATCTGAACATAATAATCTGGTCAATACTGAACATGAAACTCGAACATCTACATTGATCAATCCTTAACCTACATCTCTACCTCTTTCTGATAGTCAAAATACCTATGAAATTTAAACATGTGTAATAGAGAATTACAAATAAACACCATATGATGGTATTTAACGTGCAATATGTTGAAAAATACAACTAATATTCCAAAAGTTATTACCATCAGAGCATAAAAATGTCTTTAGTGCATGCAAATGAATACATTGATTTAATACATTAAAATATAAAAGAAAATAAAAAGGAATAGGAAAGTTCATGAAAATTAAATTCTTACATTATGAGATGAATACATCTAGAAGATTTAGAAACATGATTCAAAGAACTTAGAAATTAACTAAAACCAAGGAAAAACAGAAAATAAATTCAAAAAATATGAGTGATTGTCCCCATACAACATAGTTAAGGAAAGAAAAAATGGAAAGAACAGATATGAAGAAAATAATTTGAAATAAGAAAGAGAATGATTAGAGAAATGTTGAGAAATATAAAATTAATACATGGTGGAAATTTTATCACTGTTTCAATAAGGAGAGAATCAGTATGATGTTAAGACTGATTCAGAGAGCATTTGAGTAACAAGGGCTTATAGAATTTATTAGAAAAGGAAAAACAAAATAAGGTTTTGTTTTCTTTTTAATTTTTATTGTGGATCATATGCATATAGACAAGGCAAGATATCATTAGAGTAAAGCTTTATGATTTACTCTAATAACTCTATAAATAGGACCAAGAATAAGAAACAAAACATTGCCAGTGTTAGATCCCAGTTCAATGAGGCTTGGAGACAGACCAAGATTCAAGCAGGAGTTTATTATGTCACCAGCATGGTGGGCATCTGAAGAGAGACTTCAGCCCATCTGACTGAGCTGGTGAATACTTTGAACTGTCAGAGTTGGGTGGGGTTGGAGAGGGGCACAAAGATATGGGGTGGAAAAGTACAATGCTTGCTGTTCTCAGGGTAAGGAGTGACTTTCTGAGGATTGCCTTATCATTGGGGGAGAGAATGATCTGTGGTTTAGCAGGGGTGTGAAAAGAGCAGGGGCCAGAAAGGAGCATACTTTGTTTGGACACATAGCTTGAGCTCAAGGTCAGTAAGTTAAAATCTAACATTCCTAACTTTTGGTTGATAAGAAAAAACAAGAAGGGAGGACTTGGGAGTGGAGTGGCAATATTGTCTGGCTGCTTCCTGCTGGCAAAGGTCTGTGTTAGGTTTTGTTGTTGTTTTTTCTTTGGGCCTTTGGGTTAGTGGCTGGTATTGAATTTCATGCATTAGGAGGATGTTGTCCATGTGACCCTGGGTAATGTTCCAGACTGTTGTTTGGATGAACTGTGTTATACCTTGAAAAATATATGGTCCTGCTGATATTAAAAGGAGGAGAGTTATTAGTGGGTGAGCATGGGCATTAACCTTGTGATTCAGGGTGGGTTGTGAGACTATTGCCTCCAGGAGTTTGAGGAGAAGGATTAATAAGATTAATATGAGAGGGGTTAGGAGGGATAAGAGAATAGTGGTAACATATATTCAACATTGAACATTAATGGTCCACAGTGAAATTACATAAATTGTTGGGTTTAATACTATATAAGCAATTTGTCATTAGTAGATAACAAAGTACAATGTAGGGCGATTTTATAAGGAGATTTTTAATGTAACATTTTTCTTTTTCTTTAAGTCTTATTCAGTGACCTTAAAATTCAGTTTAGTCATAAGAAGAGTTTACATAGAAACACATAGAGTTTTAGCAGGAATAGGAGACTTTAGATTATTAACTGTGGTTTCATAACAATGTTTTTGAGGGGTTTTTATTTTCCATGGATTTAAGATTCCCAACCAGTAGAGCTGCAAAGGTGTATGGTTAAGAGGATTTTATTTTTTCCCCAGTTTGTACAGTTTGAGGCATAGGCAACAATAAATTATTATTATTTTTATTTGGGGCTGTAGGGCAGCTGGCACTTTAACCTATAATGTCAGTGCCTGCATTGGTTTTATTGTCAGTGCTTTAACTGGAGTGTTGAATTTAAATTTAGTTTATTGTTGTAAAGATTCTTTATTGCCTTTTAGCTTTTTCATTAAAAAGTCACTCATTTTTCTAATAAAAAATCCAATTAATATTCTGATTCATGGTTTAAGACTGCATGAGGTGACTGGTAAATAGAATTTCTTGGTAACTTAATTTGGGCAGGCATTCTATATAGGGCACTTACATTTTTAGGCAGCAAAAAGAATTCCATTCTTTTACAAGAATTCCATTACAGTGTTTGCAGTAGTGAAAGCATACTTTGCCCCTTCTGAGAGTGGGAGGATGTACAGTCCTTGGAGTAAGTACAATGAATATCCGTGGGTGATGCCCATGAGCTTTTGGTGAGCAAAAGGCAGTTGGAAGTGTTGCTCCAAGGTTCAGTAGCCATGATGTCTGTTTACCCTGCAGAACCACTTTGCTACTTCTTGGGTTTTGATGGTATGGTTCTGGATTTTCATGAGGACATCTGTTTTAACATTTCTGAGAGGGGTGCTAGAGCAGTAGGCAGTGATATGATAGACAGTTACCTGTTGCTGCTGGCAGACATTTCTGATGTCTTTCCACAGATTTCTTCTTCAGAGGGTGGTTTACAACAGTTCATGGTTTCTAGTACCTGCAGTTTATCCCTGGAAAGCGATGGTTGTTTTCAGAGTGACCAGACACTAATGGGTTAAACTTTTATTTGCAACAGGGTGTGGTATGCTATACATGGTTGCTTTATTATTAAGGGGCTATATTGTAATTAGGCCCCTTTTACAATTGTGATTACAACCCAAAGGGTATTTGCTTAGAATGTTGCCTATGCCAAAAACTCTACCTAAAGTTAATGTTGGTGCTGGCTACATCTAATTTACAGGGTAAGTTAAGGTTTACCTTCCTTGCTGTTTGAGGCCATGTTATTTTTTTAATAGCAGCCTGCTTGGATGGGGGGCAGTTCTTATTTCCATGTACAACTTTTTCTGACTAACACATCCAATGATTTTAACATCTTAGCTAAATGAGGGTTGAATGGTTTTCAGTACCCCAACAACTCCAAAAGGTTACTAATTGTTTTGAAGTTTGTGATATGGGAAAACACTGTACTTTAACAGCACTTAAGGGTTTGACAGAGTAGCAAGAAGATTGCAGCTTGTCTCAATTGTTTGCCTATTCCAGGCTCTTAAGATATTATTGTTTCTGGTGTTTCTTTTAATTCTGTATAAAAAACTACTGGTTAAAATAATATTATTAAATATAATAAAATAGGGTTATAACTACAGGTTTTTTCCCATGCAGCCATATTCTTTGTCACCCAGCCAGAACAGATGGTTGAGCTATGCACACAACCTTGGGGATGCACTGTAAAATCCACAGTTGGCTTTTTCACATGAAGGTGAATGCAAGCTGGTTTGACTTGCTGGGAGAGATACTAAAGAAAGATTTAGTAAATTTTAAAACAAAGTGATAGTGACATAACTGGCAACAAACTATTAGTAGCAATATTTGAGACTACTGCATACAGCAGTGGTGTTATTTTAATTTACAACAAAAAGTTTTTTCTGTGACACGCACTATTTTTTCCCAAGGTGAAAGAATAAGTCTTTTGCAATAGTTTGAAATAAAAAATACTGTTTAGGATTTGATTTTGAGAAAGTGAAATGTTAAAAGTTGTCAGGTTTGAACATTATATCATTTTTAAACAGCCAAAGAAATGATAAGGTTAAAGTACAAGAAGCATTTTTTCTGTACACTACTAAAACAGAGAAATTATTTAAAGAAATTTTGAGAAAGAACACAATTTTAACTTTGCATCAGTACACTAATTGGTAGAACCATCAAACCTTACTCAACTTTAACCACAAAAATTTATTTTCCTCACACCTTCTGCACTTTCAGTATTCCTTCAGGTTTTGTACCACATTTTATTTTTTCTTACTAGCCAGCCATTTTATCTTAGGACAAAATTGCTTTCTTTTTCCTTAATAATAAAAATGCATTCTATATACCTTCCATACCTAAGTTACCAACATGACTTTGGAAACTGTTTCAAAGCAAACCTCTTACAATGTACAATTAACATCAAAATTAAACTTGTCAGATTAATTTGGTTACAAATATTATTATCATTTCAAATTAATATCCATATTTATTTATTAATATAGGTGCTTATTTAATTTTTGGCCATTTGAGTAGAGCTCTTTTAATAATTTTCATTTGTGAATTTAATATTACCATCCAGAGGTATCAAAATATACACTGAACAAACATACAAACACAAAAAGAGTTAAAACACACAGAAACATAAACTCATCAACTTGACTCATAATTCTTATTCCCTTGATATGGCTATTTTTAAGCTTTCCATTATTTCACGTCCCTGATTTTACTGCTTTTGAGACTTTTTCTGGAATCAGTGTGCCTGTGATATGCAAGCTTGTTCTTAGAAACACTTTTATTAGTAATCAGCAAATGAATATTTGAGCAGTATAAATTCAGTTACTCTCTAATGCAGCAGTTCTGATAGACAGACATTTAACATATGTTATTTTGGATTATTACTCTTTAGGAGTACACTTAGACAGATGTAAAGTTTAGGAGTAAGCTAAAAACTTACTTGTAAGACACAAGTAATTGTGGGTTTGATACTTTGCAAGGTATCAAGAGGGACAGGATATTGGGGTTTGAATGGGATGTGGGTAGGATTTTTGAGTTGAACTGTGACTGATTTGTGATGGACAGCAATGATAGGAATTTCATTTCCCCAGATTTCTGTGTTGACAGAGCTTGGCAGGAAAAGGAGAGCAGAGGAGGGAGTGAGTGGGCAAATAGGTGGCTTTTTAGTAGGTACAGTAAAAAAAGGGCTTGTGAGGGATTGTGAAACTACTCAACTGAGTTTGAGAAGTGAGTTAAGGGTTTGGGGAGTTTGGGAAGGGCAGAATAAGTGGTTTCTGTATTAATAAGAAATAAAATAGGGTTAGATGCCACCATCAGAGTTACCTGAGGTTTTGTTTTGGAGATGGGTGTGCAGGCTTTTATGGTTTCTGGGCACCTTCAATCATCTGTTGCCAGTCCCAGAAGGTCTGGGAAGTTGAAGCCGGGGTTTGGGTCCGACTGGGTAACTGATGCCCTCTTCCCTTGAGAGGCCTGGGGACAATAGGACCTCCATTGGATTCCCTGCTTGCACAGTGGCCACATCTCCGGAAGAGTTGTGGGTTTGGTTCAGTGGGTGCTGATGGGGCATATGGTGGTGGTGGGGGGGCATGATCAGAAGGATCAAAATCAGAGGATGGGGATTTTGTACGTGGGAGAGGGGCCCAACTACAGAGAAGGAAGATTTGGTAGGTATTTCAGGATTGGGAGAAGGAGGGACAATTATGAAGAAAGAAGACAGCCTGAATGTAGGGAACCTCAGACCACTTGCCTTTGCATTGGATAAAGTTCTCAAGGTCCTGGAGAACTTGAATGTCAAAAGTGCCATATTCTGGCCATTGCCTTTTGTTGTTTAATTTATACTGAGGCCAAATAGTGGTAGAATAAAATGAGCTGATTTCTCCTCTGAGATAGAGAATTTTAAGGTTGCAGAGAAGAAACCCCAAAGGGGTTTCTTTTGGAGGAAGTGATTGGGAGTTTCCCATTGTTGGGGAGGTGTGAGTGAGTTCGGACACCTTTCAGGTCTTTGGTTTGAAGGGTGTGTGGAAGGAAAGAAGCAAGCATCCTTGAATCTTTCACTTCCAGACTCATTAGGGGCCAGAGGGCCTGACCCTCAGACTCAGGAACATGTGTCCCCAGAACCAAAAAGGTCAGGTGATGGGGACAGTTCCCCAATACTGGAGAGGATAACTGACATAGCGCTGGGATTTCTGGTGGTACTCGGAGAAAAAGGGAGAAGATCCTCCAGAGAGGTCCCAAGACTCACCCAAGGATGAATCTGTGTCCGGTGTTGGATGGAAAACCTGCACTCACAGGTGGAGGATCATTACAGATTTGCCCTGCCTCAACCAAGCCTCCTGAGTTTCAGCATGAAATGTTTGATCCCAGTTCAATGAGCCTCAGAGATAGAACAAGATTCAGGCAGGAATTTATTAGGTCACCAGCATGGTGGAGGTCTGAAGTGCGACTTCAGCCTGCCCGCATGGTGGGAGTCTGAAGAGAGACTCCAGCCCATCTGACTGAGCTAGAGAGTACCTTTTGAAGTGGGGTAGTTGGGTGGGGTTAGAGAGGAGGGCGAAGATATGGGGTGGAAAAGTACCATGCTTGCTGTTCTCAGAGTAGAGAGTGACTTTGTGAGAACTGCCTTATCATTGGGGGAGAGAATGTTCTGTGGTTCAGTGGGGGTGTGAAAAGAGCAGGAATGGAGCAGTCTGCCTTTAGACACATAGCTTGAGCTCAGGGTCAGTATGTTACAATCTAATAGCCAGCACTATAGAAGACTCTCTTATATTTTTTCTACTCACTATCTTCCCTAAAAAGGTAAGTTCTGCAGCAAAGATTAGTTTATGTACTAGGTAGTTTTAAAGTTGGGTTATTTTAATATAAATATATATATATACATCCACCATTTTCATGTGCCAGTTATATGAATTTGATGAGCATATACAATTGTGTAACCACAAGAAAATTACAATTTTCAAAATTGGCCTTTACATTTTTATTTACTCACACCATGCTTCTTTTTATCTTCCCAAATCTTATTTTGTCCCAGACACTTTCCAGTAGATATTTATGAATATATTCCATGGACTCTTGTAAAAGAGACAATGGTGAGGGTCAGAAAATAAGAGAGAGAGAGAATGGAAGAGAAAATGTGGGATAGAAAGAAAGAGAATGAGGAGTTGTGGGTTTTTTTTGAACAGTAATGAATACTTATTTCTTTTATTAATTGGTACGGTCCATAGCCATTTTAAAATTTGCCTGTTGTATGTGTTTTTAAGAAACATAGGAATATTGTCTGACTATAACTTCCTGAATTTTTTATGTTGAATATCAAGGAAGTCTTGCATCTATATTTTATTCATTTTGAGAAAGAAACATTGGAAGGCATTCCCTCATTAGTTATGACTAAGCAATAGTATCTCTAAAAATATGGGTTTAATCTTCTAGTTATAATTTCATACTATGATCTAAGACAAATATAAAATTATTAAAATATATTTCCTATTGTACCATATAAAATTATCAAGTAAACCACTACAAATATATTAATCCACCTAGGTGAAATGAACGCCTAAAGTAGCAGTATTTGAATGCTGTACTTATATCTTTCATCTTCCATCAAGTATACATCAAATATTTTGATTTAACAAATTTAATTTGAGGCTTGAATTTATGGAACATTAATTTTCTAACTCTACTCCATTCAGTGTGTTTCAAAAATTAGTACTTACAAACTTTCAAGAAAGAGATCATCTATATTTTGTATAGAATCTTCCAGATTATACAAAATGAGGACTACTCTGCAATTCATCCCAGGAGGTCAGCATAACCATGTTTTTAAAAAAAGGTGTAAATGATATTTATGGCCCACTATTTTATATATAGAGAGAGAGACACAAAAATCCTGAACAACATTAATAAAATCACTAAAACAGCTTTAAAACATACCTTCAAATCTATTTTCTATCTCTGTGATTATATTTGATGATAGTCTTTACCTGTACTTCTTCATTATAATTAAAATCCATTATTCCAGATTCAATTCTCAAATACATGGAAAGTATCCTGTAGGCTGAGCTACATAGTTTGCATTGCAGCTGTGACATATAATAGGGGCTTGTGCAGAGGTATGGGAAGATTTTTTTCCTTGTCTCATTTCTAAACATTCCCTCTTTACTTGTGATATGTAAAATTTATAACATGGATTTCAGATCATGATGAATGAATTACCTAAGTGTCCTTAAGACTTAGGTAAATTATGAGAAGGGAAAGGGGATGCTCAAGCTTAGACCTATGGAATTTTTAAATTATGTCAGTTTCACAAATACTAAATGAAGAATATACACATCTGATATAATTCCTCTAATGAATAACCTTACCTTACCTTTCAATTCTGCTTATTTTCAATTCAGTTCGGATCTCATTAGAAATGTATGCAGAGACACTTTCAACCATTGAATCTCACTATCTCTATGGAAATTTTTTTTGAGAGCTCTCATGTAACCTTAAAACATATATGTATTTTCTAAGGTACCATTTTAAATGAGAGGTCAAAGAACAGTATTCCTTCAATAAATATCAACATAAAGTATATTAGTTCAGAAATCTTTATTAAGTTATTATGTAAATCCTCATTTTTTTTCAAACCAGAAAATAACTGGAATATACACTTCTTGGGGAATCTCCAATGGGTTACAATGGCTAAGTGGTTATAAACAATTTAAATAAACCATATTAATTGTGTAAATTACATCCCCTTTTGCTGTTCCATAGGTAAGAGGAAATTTCAGATAATTTGCAGAATATTTATGAGGTAGAATGCAAAATATTAAGTTCAAATATGCTATTAAATCTCTGGTATTAAATACTTGAAATTTTGCCCATTACATAGATAACTAGAAATTAACCATCAGAGCCTGATTTATGTAGATTTCTACATAAGAATGGGAAACCCACACTCATTGGAAAACAACAAAGTAAGAAAAAGTATAAAATTTATGTTTGTAATGGTAAATAAGAGTGCTCCAAATCAGGTGGCTGCTTTCAGTTTCCTAATGAAGAATACAATCAAGTCTAATATAATACCAATGGAAGTGGGTTCCAAACTTACATGTTCAGGAAAATTTATCAGTATTGGGGAGGAAACCTTCTGCTATCTGGTGTCTTATATTTTCATATAATGAGTAAAATAGTCCAAAATTATTTTAAATTTATTTTGCTAGTTATCTAATCTAGAAGCCATTGCAGTTTACTGTGTGTTTCATACTTTCTTTCTCTTGCCTTAATGGCTTAAAATATTCATATACAACAAAAAACATGTTGTGTTTATTTCATCTGGTGGCAATAGGGATTTGTGGAATAAATTTTTTTTCTTTTCTAGGTACAGATTGTGTGTTTGTAGGAATTTATCCATTTCTTCTAGGTTATCTAATTTGTTGGTGTACAGTTCATAAAATACTCTTACAATTATTTTTATTATGTGGTGTCAATAGATATATCCTATATTACTCTTATGAATTTAGTTCTACAAAATATTAGTAGATTTTATATGAAAGAATAAAGTTATAAGATATTATCTTACCTTAATATATTCTCCATAACTCTTGCTTTCATTAGATACATCTGAGTTTTTATATGAAATATACAAAATATTAGTAGATTTTATATGAAATATACAAAATATTAGTAGATTTTATATGAAAGAATAAAGTTATAAGATATTATCTTACCTTAATATATTCTCCATCACTCTTGCTTTCATTAGACACATCTGAGTTTTTTGGCCTATGTGATTTACCATCTCTCTGACACACTTCTTTAAATGTTTCTGGCAGGCAGTTCTATTGGTGACTAAGTCTCTTACTTTTTTCCTTTTTTTTTTTTTTTTTTTTTTATCTAAAGATGGCTTTATTTCTCCCTCACTTTTGAAAGAGAACTTTGCTGCATACAAAACTTTTTGTTGGTTTTTATACTAATTTTTTTTCAACATTTTAAATATTTCACTTCACTCTCTTCTTGAATGGTTTCTAAGGAGATGTCTGATCTAGTTCTTAACCTTGTTCGTCTATAATTCAGTTCTTTGTTATCTTTCCCTTTTTTCGATATTTTACCTTTGTGTTTGATTTCTACGATTTGAATATAAGCCTAGAGTTTTTGTTTGTTTGTTTTTATATTTTTATTTTTAATTGTCTTTTTATTTTTGAAGAAGCTTTAGATTACATAAATGTTAGATAAAAAATATAGAGAATTCCCATATGCCCCACTTCCTCCCCTTCCCACACTCTCATACTTTCCCACATTAACAACATCCTTCATTAGTGTGGTGCATTTGTTACAACTGATGAACAAATATTGAAGCACAGTAGAGTATAATTTACATTAGAGTTTACACTCTGTCTCACATAATTTTGTAGGTAATGACAAATTATTTAATGGCTTTTATTTCTCATTGCAATGTTATGCAAGACAATTCCACTGTGTCAAAAATGCCCACATATTACACTTATTTTCCACCCCCCTCAGAATTTCTGGTGGCCACTGCCTTTATATCAATGATAAAAGTTCTTCCATTGATAGAATAATAATAAGTCTTCAGTAGTATAATAATAATTCTATTTTACTCCATTTTTCATTCCACAACCTTGAGGATTTTGGGATGGTGATGCCCATTCTGTTTTTAATTGAGAAGGTCCTTAGATTCCATGGGGCAGATGGTTGAAGCTATCTTGTTTGTAGTTGCAGATGTTCTCTGTTCCTTGGGCTGGGCATTGTCTATCATCATCTCCTTGTTAGTTGCCTAGGTGCATCCAATGAACTGTAAAGAAGGTGTTACAACTCTGCTGAGATTCAGGGTTCAATGGGCACATAGATGGACCAAAGATTTAAGTCTCTGGGAAATATATTTATCAAGTATAATGTTAATTACAGGTTTAAATAAAAGGGAAATGGCGAGGAGACGACTATGGGCAATGGCCATCCCAGGGAACGGAGGGGGCCTGCAGCTGCAGGCAGGATAATCCCATCCACCGTATCCATGGAATATAAACCTTCTCTCACTTGGAGGTGGAGTGGACATCACCATCCCAAAACCCCCAATATTGGGGGAAGAGCTATGGACTAGAATGGACTTGGTGGTGTTCTGTCGTATACTGTGATTCAAGCAATGGAAGACATTGTAAC